>VYXC01013167.1:628864-640285 GCA_013397175.1 Platysteira castanea
GCCGGCTGCTCGGCGCGCCCGCAGCCCGGCCCGCTCCTCCTCCAGCAGCGGCGGCTGCACAAGAGCCCTATTGTATTATTGACACTGCTGGGCTCCAGGCCCCGCCTCTTCCCTTTCCCTCCCTGCCCGCGCCGGGCCGGGCCTTCCTGCCAGCTGCGCCGGCAGAGCCGCCCCCGCCCGGAGAGCGAGCGGGAAGCGGACGGCAGGGAAGGAAGAAGGGCAGCGTATCTGGTGAAGGTGTGGGGCGCATGTCCTGTGAGGAGCGGCTGAAGGAACTGGGGTTGTTAAGCCTGGAGAAGAAGAGGCTCAGGGGTGACCTTATCTCTCTCTACAACCACCTGAAAGGAGGCTGTAGCCAGGTGGGAGTCGGTCTCTCCTCCCAGGCAACCAACGACAGGACAAGAGGGCATAGTCTAAAACTATGACGGGAAGTTTAGGTCGGACAATGAGGAAGAATTTTTCCACAGAAAGAGTGATTAGATACTGGAATAGGCTGCCTTGGGAGGTGGTGGAGTCACCATCCCTGCAGGTGTTTAAAGGAAAGACTGGATGTGGCATTCAGTGCCATGGTCTAGTTGACAAGGTGGTGTTTGGTCGTGGGTTGGACTCGATGCTCCCGGGGTCTTTCCAACCTAATTGATTTTGTGATTCTGTGATTCTGTGAAGAGGCTGGAAGGGAAGGCCGCAGTCTCAGCCCTTCTAGTGGGCTGAGGGGAGAGAACCATACCTGAAACCAGGTGAGAGACAGGAGCTGGCTCCCACCACTCCCAGGTGTTACTTTTCCCTTTGAGGTGCCAGTTCAGAAGATGAGCCAAGGGGCAATGCCTGGTCGGCATCCCTGAAGCCACTGGCTACTGAGACTCAACTTTGGACTGGGCAGCTGGTGGCAGGGATGGAGATGGCCAGGCACCTCACCACATCCCTCCTACCTTCCAGCAGCTTCTGAGGGCACAGTGCACCCATCTCAGCCCAGTCCAGCACTAAATTGAGAACATATTGCGTAAGTGGCACAATTTATAAAATAATGAACATAAAGTTTACCTTAGGGCAGCTTTTAGTCAGCTATCAGTGTTAATCATTCAGCCCATGACACTGAAACAGCATTAGGTAGGAAGCACAGTAGGAAGCATCAGAATAAAGGAAACAGCGGCAAAAATTCAGCAAACCTCCTCTGTTGTTACGCCCCACACCCACACTCATTTCCCATACTGCTATTACCAAGTATCGCTTGCGTCAAACCCTCTGGAAACCCCTTTTGCCTTCCTTACTAGTAGGACTGCTGCAGAGTCTTAGCTGGAGATCATCCTTCGGCTGCTGCAGCCCCATTTCTGCATGCACACAGTAACTGAAGGGCTATGGAAAGTCGGCAGAGAAAGAAATGGAACCTGGGGACTCAAATCTGGGGTACGGGTCTTCTCTTAAGGCCGGGCACAGAGGAGAAACAGCAAGATTATAATGAGGAGTACAAAGGAGAAAAAGGAAGAGATAAGCAGCAAGCTGGAATGGGTAGTTTGGCATGCCTGAGCTGCATTTCTACAATGTTTTCTGACAGCAGTTGAAAGATGAGGAGAAACAGGTCATAAGAAAGGAGGCACTGTTTCAGCCAAATGTTCTATCTAGCTCAGCCTAGCCTCCCACCTGCTCTACGAAGTCATGGGCACCTCGCACTGACTTCCTCTTGGCCCAAGTGAGCATCCACAGTAAGATACTTCCCCTGAGTACTCTACAAGCCTCCAAGTACTTAATCACATTTCCCAAGCAGTATATGGAGCGTCTGTTTAGTAACCCTCAACAAATCACTTCTCCAAGTACTTGTCCAAGTCAGCTCTCACTGAATTCATGTAGGCATCTGACTGTAAATCACTGCTGGCAAGGACTTCCATGCATTTACTACCTGCTGCAAAAAGGAAAAAAGAAGTCTTTCTTCTTTTGAGTAACTGGTTAATATTCCTGAGTGTAGTATGAGGCATAGCTTTCTACAAATGCAGTTAGACCACAGCTAAACAGCAATGCTGACACGTATGACTTCCTTCACACACCAGCAATCACCTCATTTGCCTTCAGTTCATTTACCTGCCAGAAAAGCACTCTGGGCAGCTTCGGAAAACCACAATATCGAGTAAAACACCAAGAATGCTCCCCCTACCACTGCCACTTGTGAAATCCTCTATATCAAACCAGGTGGACCAGGCAGCAGGGCAGGCAATATTGAATTTTAGACAAGAGACTTGAAGTCCAAAATGAAGGGAATTCAGAGTGTTAGAACCAAGTTCATGTACTAAAGACCTGTTTTCTAGTCATAAAAGAAATAAAGTCTGGTTTAGTTAAACTAAACAAAAACCATTTTCAAGTACCAATATCTTCATTAGGATTTCAGAGCAATTTCTATTTTTTGTGTGTCCATGAAACCTGCTCAGTACAGTGTGTATATATATATACACATATGTAATGTTTAAAGTATCCATCATTCTGAAGGACAATAAAGAATGCATATTCCCATCAGTGAAGGAAACATCCCTGCAAGAAGTTTCCTAACAGATTATATATGAATGACCTCATCAGAAGCAGATGTGGCCCAACCCAGGAAAGGTGTTTAGCAACTATCTTCATTTCCCATGTCTGGAATCATACACACCTCCCTACACTGGCTGTCACATCTCAGGAGAAGATGATATCCAAGCCTCTAATTCTGTAGAATATCCACAGCTGTACATGGTGGGCTCATAGCCAAAAGATAAATGACGTAGAAAAACCCATATCAGAAAGTCTGTGTGGCTACAGATTTCAATAAATGCTTTACATTCACAGTGTATTTCTATATGAACACCAAGAAGGATGAGTAAATAGGAAGCAGATTGTACACTTTGGTTCTTTTGAAAGACATGCAACATAGTTTCTACATTTGTTCTTGAAATGATGAACTACAGATGCTCTTATGCACCTAGAGAATACAAGGAATTTACAAAGCCAGATGTTAACATGTTGATAAAATGTAGCACAAACAGGAAATCTTCCGAAGGGTGAAATGATCTGGTAACTAGAAGAGGTATGATCGGGATAAAATAACATATGCACATATACCATAACCAAGTTGAACCAAGTCCTGATTCAGCTGTACAAAAGCTGCCAGTGGTATATTAGGATATTAAGAAAGTTACACTGAAGTAGTGTTGAACACTTGAGAAGATGGTCACGCAGAGTTTAACATGGATCTGAGCCACAAAAGAAGCACCTCTAACTGAAATACCTACAAGTCCTCCAGTGAATTTCAACAATAAAAAGTGGTTTTTTATACTGCAGCTGCTATCGCTGATCAGAAAAGCAAAAGACAAGAATGTCACAGAGGAGTAGTCAGGGGCAATAAGCACTGGAAAGGCTTGGTAAGTTAATTCAAACCCCTTACGTCCAAGTCTCTGTGGCATTCCCAGCCTGCACATAGAAGCCTCCATGGCCAGTGATTCTAGTTGACTCTGATAAAAGAAATACACAGACACCAAAGCCTGGTATACCACTTTTCTTTGAAATGGGTAATGCTGCATAAAGCTCCCTTCATCTGCAGAGCAGATACCATTGATGAAACCTTGATACAACGTCCTTGAAACCAGAGCAAGCACTGGCAGTTACTAGCAAGAGACAGGAGTGCTTAACTCGTTAATTTTCCTTTCACAGTGAGAAAAATTATTGAACTGTTACCATAAAGCACAAACATGCACCTGCAAATGAGAGCATTAATTATACCCGTGGAGAAACTTTCATTCTTGTGTGGAAAAAAATGCAAAGCAGAATCTCAAATAAGGATGGCTAGCCATCTTTAAACCCCTGTGACTAAAAATGTTTCTGATACTCACTAGTAGAAATAGAAGCAAAGAGCACTCAGAGCTTCAAAAGATAGCCTTTAAACACTGAATCCAATCCTTTAGCACTTGTTGGGGCAGCTATCAAAAGATGCCCTCAGGTCATAGTACAGCCCTTCCATTTTATCTCCAGGACCCTATAAAAAAAGGCCCCCGAAGTGTTTTTTTTTATGGAGAGACTTCAGAAATGGGGAGGAAGATCTCCCTCATAAAAAGATCAGCACATTCAGACAAAAAAAAAAAAAATTACTTTCACAATCATGAACCATTTACTCTCTTAAGAGCAAAATGTGCCAGCTTCACTTCCCAGGATCTGACAAGTTCAAAGTTTTGTGCTTAGGGAGATCTTTGATTTATCTTTCTCCTTCCAAGACCGAAGCATAGAATGGAGAGGGCTGCCAGTAGCTTTCAAAACTGATTAGTATTACAGCTCTGTACCTTAAATGCATGGAAGTAAGTGCCTAGCAAAAAAAGAATCAAAGAATACATCTTATGCTTGTATTAGTGAGGAAATAAAGTTGCTTTTATTATGAAAGACCTGGAAAGTTAGCTGCCTCTCTGGCAATGTATTTGGAGTTTGGGGGAAACCTCACCAGAGCAGACAGCATCTATGTAAGTAGGCGAGAGTAGGGCTGCTGCTCCCTTCAGTGCTCAGAAATCACACCTCTGTGGTCACTCCACCTTTCCATATCCCCCAAAAGGTTTAATTTTTATTTTTGAGACACATGAGTTTAATGGCTTAAACAGGAAAAAAAAAANNAAAAGACAAACCAAAATAAAAAAACAAGCCCAAGCTTTCCAAGTTTTCTTCCCTATGACAAAAGGTTCCTAAAAGTAAAAGTGTGGCTTCCCGGATGAGTCTATGAACTGTGACTTCACTATCACAATAGTTGTGATAAAATGAAGCTGGAAAAGCAGAGAGATACATACACTGTCATCTGGACACAGAGTCCTTTGAGCTCCCAGTACTGCAGAGGTGCTCTGCCTTAAATTTAGCCTCATCATTTCGACAGAACCTATAATAGCACACTGCTTTCAGCCTTTGCAGTTTGGGAACATCAGACAAACACTCATTTAAACACTGTTCAAGAGGCTTTTAACATCACCATAATTTCCTATCTATCAACTTTAGCTGTTGTTTGAAGGGCAAACTTTCTACAGCTGTTTTAGCAAAAGGATACGAGTGAAATCCACACATATTTGAAAGATCTAGACCCCTGCAGCACTGGCAATTTTAAAGCCTTGAGCAATTGGAAAGAGGATGACTTGTACTTGACAGATGCTGGTCTCATTGCTTAATATACATTCTGGGAAGGTACTCTGATACTCTGGCCATGAAATTGTACATAGCTGGGGATTATCACTAGATGCATTAAAAAGAAAAAAAAAAAAAGAAATGAGCAGTTGCACATTTTTCTTTGTGTACTCAGAAAACTTCAGAGCTTTTTTTAAAGCTTCTCTCACTTCCCCCTCTTCTTCTCCTCTCTTACTCAGAAGCAGAGATGACTACACGTGCATCAGGAAGACTCTGTGACCACAAACATTACCAGCAACAGTCTTATGGCAACCAGGCATTCTGAAGAGATGAAAGCAGTAAAAAGCCTTTTTCTATCAAACTGGACAGCAAGATATTAATGTCTGGACTGTTAATGCTCCATGATTCCCAGGCATTCAGTTAATCCTCCTGCACACCCTGCTTCTACCAGGTTTGATGTTTGCAAAGTTTTGCCATATGTAGAAGGTTGTGCTGAGAGACAGAGCTCAGACTAGATAGCTTTAAGAAAAACCTCCAGGCTGGCACTACAGCAAATGATAACTTTTCAGAAATTGTCCTCAGTAAATTACTATAGCTCATACTGTAAGCTCTGCAATCAGTGCCCAGGGAATGGGGTGGACTCCCAGAGCTAGCTGCCTTCCAACATACACTGCAGCAAAATGCAGGACTACAGCACACAACTTCAGGAAGTGCTACAGCCAGTTGCACCATCCCACTCAAACCCATGGATGCTACAGACAATACTTGCAATCGGCACTTATTCATTAACATTCACTTTTGGAACTGTTGGACTAGAATTTACATGTTTTAGATCAGATTTAAACATGCCTTGGAAGAGCTGTTCCTGCAGACCTCCAAAGACCTATGTCACCCTTGTGGATACAGAAAGCTTACTCATCAATTCAAAAAAGAAATGGCACAAAGCTCCCAGTGAGTCAACAAGGAACTTGATAGCAAAAGATCTAGAGTTTAGGAATTAATCAGGCAGGCAACTGGGCTGCTCCTAGGTATTAAAAGGTTCATTTCCCTATGTCCTGCATTAAATTTTTAGGAAAACAGCCTGTGAAATCAATATCTTTTAGAAGATATTATTATAAACACTGATTTAAATTTATGCAGAATGCTGAATTCTGTATGAATAAAGACTAAATACTTAAAAGCCAGCATTTAAGTAAGAAAATATTCAGCTATAGAGTTTTTATTCATGCCTAAGTCAGTAAAACTTTTTGTCCCCTTATTAGTCAGAATGACTTAAGCATATATTTTGTAATAAAAGGTTAAGGCTGCTTTATGGAATTGAAAAAAATCTGTCCAAGTTATGTAAGTGCAACCTGGTATGTGGATTAAAGTCATGCAAAAAACGCATGTATATTAGATATGACAAAAGAAAGTGGGTGATCTAGCAACTGGGGCACAGATACTTCTTCATGTTAGTATTTGAGGATGTGATTGGCAAAAATGGTGAAAATACTTAAGGGCAGCTTTTCTATGACTTAGACACTACATAAAAAAAGATTATTAGATCCAACTGGGGTAACAAGATGGATTTAAACAGTATATAATAGCTAAGGGTAAACCAAAAGCTTTGATACTTTGAAGCTTCACAATTTTACTCAATATATTCAAAAGACAATTATATTGATACAGTACTTTATGTTCCTTCCAAGCATTTAAGCTTAGTGACAGTTACCCTAGACCATCTCTACTTGGAAGAGTCACATTTCTGACCAGTTTAAAGCCACATTTGGAGATTTTTAAAATGTTTACCTATTTTCAGGAGGTTTTTACTGGTTTTCGGATATTACATGGACCAGCTTTCTAAACTAACAATTTTACTACTATAACCACCACAATCTCTGATTAAGGAAAAATCCCTGCTGTCAAAAAATCACCTTTTCAGAGGATGAATGACTAGAGAGTTAATGCTTATTTTTGATTAGCTATGAGTATCTATTTCAAGATATATTCCCATTTAAAAATTGAAATCATGTTTCCCATTTTAAAAAGTGTTCAGAATCCAGAGTTTAAATATTTCAAATGTTTATTATGAATCACATTCACAGTGTAATACAAATTACATTAAAAGCTACACAACACATGTACAAAGAATACATGAAACACGTACCATTCTGTAATGCAAAGGATTCCTGACTCTTAAGCTAGAACTGTTTTTAACACCTGTTGGCAAGAAATGGAAATCGAAAGATAAATAATTGGATTGAGAAACTCCTTCATTATTTAGGGATTTTTTAATTAAAAATTCTTGATGTCGATAAACAGACCATCCATGTTAAAAAAAAAAAAGCAACACTGCTCTTCCCAGCATGTAGAAAAGTTACTCCTCTATTTCAAGCCTAGAATAATTTTCAATTAATCATCCTGTTCTCCAGTCACAAAAGTCCGTTTAGCACTTTGTTCCCAGAGCAGGTTGATGATACAAAAAATAAGCTATAAACATACACAAAATCATGTGTTAACATGTATTTGGAAATATTACATGTAAAAGTTTAGAGACCAAGGTAGTCCAGTATATGCACTGCCGATAAAAATCACACATGAACAGTTCTGAAGTACATTATACAATTTCAGTGTACTATCAATACCAAAATAATACATTTACTGTACATGTCTAGATTAATTCCTGTACATGTTGACTGATGAGTTGAGCTACTACTCTGGAAAGCAAGATAAAATTTCTAACTCTTTTCATAGCCTCACCTCACACTTATAAAAAAAAAAATAATCCTGGCCGGCTAAGTGCAAGTAAGTGGTAATTTCTGCTACCAGTTGGATTCTGGTGGTGGCTTGATTTTCTTTCACTTCGTCAAATACAAACATTTCAGAGAAGTGGCAATTATCTTACCTTCAGTACGCCAATGATTTAGTTTATTCAGGAGATATTCTTCCTTATTTAATCTATGCATAATTGTAACAAGAGGTCCTAAGGACATATTCTCTAGTTTAACTTATGGCAAGCATTTGCCCAGTAGCAAGAAAATGACCATTCAGAACATCCCTTGGGTATTACAGAATTAGGAATTTCAGAAGAACAGATTCTTTCATGTGCTAATTCAAAAAAATTAGAGATGTGTTTTTAGCCACCCACTTTGGAGCTTCAGACCTGTGAAACTGATGAGTCAAGACTCATTTTCAGTTGAGATTTCCAAAATTTTCCCTTTTGACAGATGACCATAATGAGGAAATTGCTTTAGCACCTCAACACAGCCCCAATCCATTCAATGAATTGTAAAGGCTATGCAAACTGGCAAGCCACTGTTTTAATTACGAAATTTGGTTTTGTGTGTCTGCATGCACAATTGGTTCAAGTATTAGAGGGCTTGTAAACCCGGACGTAAGCTTTAAGTTCATGTAGAAAAATCAGTAAGGATGTAATATGCAAAAATAAATCAATCGTGTATTTAATACCCATACAGATTGGCATTCTAATATGCACTATTTAGCAATAAGCATTATTACTGAACACCATTCACGTGCATCTCACAAAATGCTGGTACCACTTCTTCAGCCTGTCTTTAGAACTAATACAAAATAAATCCTATGGCAGTGTGTTGCACTTTACAGCACTCTCTGTACTACTTCTGAATGTAAAAGCCTTCTTCTGGGGTCTAGCAAGGAAGAAGGGGTTTTTAATGCCATCAAAGTCCTTCTCTGACTACTGGCTACTGTATATCCCTTCTAGCAAACAACAATGTGCCAGAGGTTTATTGCTCCGAGTGCAAAGAAACCTCACGTATATCCCATGTGTGAGCTGGGAATGCCAGAGGCAGCTGTATTGCCAAAGAAACTGAGCAGACCTTAGAGCAGCTTCAGCAGAGCACTCATGCTCAGGATTCACCTCAAAGCAGAAAAGCCTGGCAAGTGCTCACTTACCGGAATGCTGTTGTGACAACTCTCACCATAAATGCTGCTGCAAACAACTTTGTTCAAAAAACGTGCTGAAGCAGAGTAAGCCAAAGACACAAACCGCTTTTGACAGCATGCTACAAGGACAGTTCATTTCAGACTAAGCTTTCAGAAAAAGTCAATGACTACAGCTTCCTTCCTGGACCCCCAGTGAAGACAAATTTGCATGTGGGAAAGTTTTGAGGGGTAGGTTTCATAAAAATACACTTTCTAAACAATGTGTCTGAGTTAAAGATAACAATTACTACTGTATCAAACTTGGATCAGCATTGCACTTTTAAAATATATGTAACCATTAGATGTTGTCAAGAAACATTCAAGTGTCGATAGATGTTTAGAAATCACTGTAAAAAAAGTTAGTAGAAAAGCTCAATTGTTTTTGAAGTTAAATTTATGTTTCAAACACAATGCACATGGAGCTATGCTGTTTACTCCAGTTCAGATAACATGGTATTAAAACCACCAGTGGCTTTATAAAAGGGATATATGAGAAATACAAAACCAAATGACAAAACTACTGCAATATTCAAGCCAAGTGACATCCAAGTGCTGAGACAAACCGTACATGAGCACCTTCACGCTAAACTTCACATTCCCATTTGCATGTCAGCGAAGTTGTAGAAATTGTCTACATCTTGAGATGCTGATGCTTTGCTTTCTGATACAAAAACCTGTTTTTTTAAATAAGAAAATAGTTATGTATCAGTAAAAGCAGTCTTTGCTCATTTGGAATCAGTAATGCTTATTTTTAGTTTTGCATTTCAAGAGAGACACAACT
This sequence comes from Platysteira castanea, assembly GCA_013397175.1. Taxonomy (NCBI): domain Eukaryota; kingdom Metazoa; phylum Chordata; class Aves; order Passeriformes; genus Platysteira; species Platysteira castanea. The sequence continues at coordinate 638,697 of VYXC01013167.1, forward strand.
CTGCTGGTTCCCACTGCCTAACAACAAATTCTAGAATTCTCTCAGCCCTGATGCACCCACCATTTGTTATTGTCACCCCTTCCTAGCACACATGCTAGCTGCATTAACCCTTTCCTTCAGGATCAGGAGTTTAGGGCTTCATTATTCAGGGGTCCCAGCTTCAGTTAGCGTCTATTTAGATGTATTTTGATTGGTAAAGTCAGCTCTCTCCAGGAGAGCGGGGGAAAAATAAATACACAGAATCCTTAGACTACTACTTTCCTTTAACAGAAAGGGAGCATTTAGTAAGAAAGACTTCCTTGTGCTGTATTACCCTCAAAAAACCTTTGTTTCTTCTTCAGCAGATAACTATTTTTAAAAAATTAACTCTAATTACATTTGCATTTTTCAAAATTTATCAATGTATGTGAAAGTTCAAGCTCTAGGACAGTCACCTTTGAAAGCTTTCAGCAGATCAACAACAATTGTTTTAGGCAATACCTAAACAGCTGAGTGTAACAGAGAGCATTGTGGCTGTTCACCAATCTCAACATGCAAGCAATAGCCTCAATCAAAAAATTAAATGAGATTACTTATTACAAGATGAATGTTTTCCAGAAACTGGGAGCCTAGTTCCAAGTAAGTCTTTTGAAAGGAACTGACACACAGCAAGGAGCTGTATGGATGCTGTGTCTCAAAGACATTCTAAATCTTCTTTGAATAGCTGCCTGAAAGCAAAGGGTTTGTCACTTAGTCCTCTTATTAGGAGTGCTCTAAATGTTTCCAGAAACTTTCTCAAAACCATTGCCATTCAGAGAAGGGAATAGCAAGGAAAGAGGAGGTGTGGTGTAAGGAAGCTAAAGTGAAACAAGCTGACGGAAGAAGAAAGAGTACTGCCTTTGAAGGAAGGCATTCTGCAGTATCCCACACAGCAAAAGTAAACATAGAAAAAAGTTGAAACCCCATCATATTATCTTTGTCATGGTTTAGTAGACAGGACGCCACAAAGCTAAGGGACTAAATCCAAGACTTGAAGTGGAACTTTTCTGTACTACATTTATACAACTTGATTTTGCTATTATATGAAATAACAGTTTTAAGTGGAAATCTTGTGTTCTTCAATGGATATGGGGATTCAGAACTCTCTTTCCTAGGACAATTTTCTTGTCACTAGCAAGTAACTTGGGTTTTGAGTACAATATACCAGAACAACAAAAGGATATTCTGATTTTACTACCCATGAATCTAAAAATATTGTGCAGTATGTCAACACTATATCTTGACCATGAAATAGCTCAGACATTCTGTAATATTTTTGGTGAATAAAGCAATACACCAACTTACCTTGGTCCCACTAAAAACTTCATTTATAGTGCTTCGACATTGTTCCACAGCACCATCTCCGTTGAACTCCAAAGCAACCACTGGACCTGGAAAATAGTTTCATCTAAAATCAGTACTACCTTTCAGCTTGGCATTGAAACAGTAGATTTCTCAATCCATAGGGAATTGTGAAGCTTGCAAGAAGCATTTTTTTTTTTGCTTGAGAAGCCCTATAACAGCAGAAGAATTAAAAACACTTAAACATGTTAAAAAAAGTACAGTGTTAT
>VYXC01013167.1:642685-652764 GCA_013397175.1 Platysteira castanea
GGGGAATGCACTTTAACACCTTTTTTTTTTTTTTTTTTAACTCTGTGTTAGTACTGGAAAAACGTTCAGGACAGACTTTTGTTAGCTGACACTTTCAGGGCAATAAGCTAACAAGTTAATCATCTACATCCCTTTCAAAAGCACTGTCAATCACTTACTGCGTATTTGACCAAGTTCATCAAATCAACTGCACATTTTCTTCAGAGCATCATTTTGCTGTGCCATGATGGAAAAGTACACCAGAACTGCTAGAGGATAGATGTGCCACTCACAGGATGTCAGCTGTAAAGCAACTGACTGATCAAATGAGATTCACTCCTTTAGAGTTTTAAACAGTGCAGTTGTTCAGTATGGTCAGTAGACAAACAGAGCCTCTATATTCCCCCTTCAGGGAGCATCAGAGGCTGTCCAGGGGAAAGTTTAATTAGGAATTGAAAAACCTGAATGAAGACAAAGGTTGCTTACCTCATCAATTAACTTCCTGGCATTTGCAGTCGTGTAGTCACCAGCAAAAAACACGGCCAAACACGATTCATCGCTGTTTTTCTGTCTCTGCCCTCGAGTTACTGGTATTATGCTCTTGGCAGCATCAGTAGAAATCCTGACGGCTTTCAGCTCCTCAGAGCTGGGCAGAGGAACATAATCTTGGACTACAGCAGTTTCAGGCAAAAGGCCCCAGTTATTTTCTCCAGATACAGGGGTAAAGTCATGGATGTTGCTCCACGTGTTATTGAAGATACTCAGACCAGCATCTTTAAATTGTAAAGCAAGCTCAGGATAATAGTACTGGAAACATCCAAATTTCATACCTGTGGAGGACTCGATAATGGGCTGGGTGGCACAGCACAAGAACACCTCCAGCTTTCTGCAGTCCCGCGTGCGGAACTGTTGGCAGGCAACCACACATTTACAATCTTTGCAGTCACGGAAAAACACGCTGCCTTTTATTGGTCCTAAAAAGATTTGGCAATTTACACAGTCATCAATAGTGATTGTAGCAGAATGGTCAAATATGTAGATTTTACAGTTCTCACAGTCCTGAATTACAAATTGTTGCCCTGCTACTTTTCCAGGCAGTCGACCCACAGTTTCATCTTTAAGTCCGGAAAAAGTGTAATCTTTGGGGTCAATCTGAAGGAGGAAGAAAAAGAAAACAACAAAAAAAAGAAGGTTAAAGTCTTCAAATACAGAGAATATTATAATGCTAAATGCTAATTGACTTGCATTGATTGAAGTGCGGCTGAATTGTACAGGATAAACTGCCCCAAGGGGCTTCAGTGAGCGATTAAAGATCAGAAGCAACTCTTTTAGCTGAACTACTGGAATACACAGTACTGAGGTACAACTAAGTGAAACTACACTTCTGAGATCTGCCAGGGGAAAAAAACCAACAAGTCAGTTTGTCCTTTAATAAAGAAAGGGGGCAAGGGGAGATAGTTTTATCTGTGGACTCTAAACTGTTTCAACAAGGATGATGGTTCTGGGTATTAGAGATGTAACTGTAACAAATAAATTGTCCGACATACTTACAGATTCATAAAGCTGGAGATACACAGTATTTCCTTTTCAAGTAGCTTTCTTGGTCATATTTTACCACACTTCAACACATTGCAAGGAAACCTTGTTGCTGTCAAGCAGTATCTTGTCTATTATGTTTGCAAACTACAGAGAGCTCCTTAATCTGCACCACAGCATTATCTTGTGCTAACATTGACAAGATTTTTGTGCTAACAAAACATATGAGATTGTTTCAGCTATGTCTAAGAAGCAAAAACTGGCAGTGGTGGAACAGGGGGCATGTTTGCAGATCTCCACACTCCAGCATCCCTCTCACTGGCACAGAACACTTGAGAGAGGCTGTGGCTTGCCCTGGGACTCTCCTTTAGGGAGCAGCAACTCATGAGCCACACAGTACCTAGGATGGATGCAATACAGGTGGAAAGCATGAATAATGCAGCCCATGCTGTCCTTAAACCAAAAGAATCTGAGCTGGCTCATTTCTAGATCTAAGTTAAGTCTCAAGTCAACTGCAATTCCTGGACCAAATTCTACTCTGCCCTCTTGTGAAAGCTCATTAAAATAGCACTTAGAAGTGTACAAGTACCTGAAAAAGCCTAACACAAGACCACTTCACAAACCTGTTATTTGATTATCAGCCTGAGGCTCCTAAAATTTGCTGTACCATAATCAGTTTCAGTGTAGACCAATTTCTAAGAAACTCCTCCTCCCTAGCATGTCAAACATTGACACGATATTTAGAGACTAGCAAATGGCATAAACCAGAACTGGCTAGCACCAGATATTCACGAAACAAGCCTTGGTAGCTTTTGACTGGAACAGCCCAAGGAAGCTAAAAATCTCTACCAACTGATAAATTGTATTTCATTCTATGCAACATATGTGACCTTCAGACAGGAAAGGAAGAAGCTTTGCAGCTAATGAATCTTCCAAATAAAATGCAAATTGAGACAATGAAGATAGCTTCCTAGAATTCTCTCCTCAATCATATTTAATACCAGTATACATCCAGGAAAATTAGTTGAAAGTGTTACAAATAAAACTGGGAGACTCAAAAGATAAGGGACACCTCATGGAGACTCCGTCACACAGCATGCTTTGGATTCAAACTCTCCAAGGTCTTTAGTCTCAAGTAATGTTACATACTTAATCCATATACAAGTTATTTACATTCATATTCCCTCTTACTTGAGAATATAAGTATTAAAATCGCTTTTGGACATATTCTTCCCAGGCATCTCCTAGAATATTTATGCATATTTGTGTATATTTGTATGTTGGGTAGTTTTTTTAAAATAACCATGGGAGACAGACTTCCTGCCTTCAAAAGAGGCACACAGGAACAGTTACTTCTCTTAGGAATGAGAAGTTCAGTGTTTCCAGAACTTACAGCTTTTTTGAAACTTGGAACCTAAGCATGTCCTTCTGAATTGCTCTGCGCTACAAAGCCTCTGAAGCAGCACTAGCTCATCCTACACAGCGGCCTTTGCAGGGATGTGTGAAACCTCACTTTGCAATTTCATTTAGGCCTAGGTGAAAGACACTGGTTAGTCAGCAAACTCACAGCTTGTAGACAGTTTCAAATGAGAGTTTTTGAGTAAGAACACTAGTCATGTTAAAGATAAAAATTCAGCTTACTATCACATTCAGGAGCTCCTCTTTATTTCCCTATTTCCCAGAACTAAGAGTTCTGCCCTGATACAGCTTTTACTTCTCAGTTTGTTGACCATGCTGTGAAGTTTGTTAATTTCCTTTAATTTTGCTTTGCAATTATCCTTTTAAAGACCAAGAGTATTTACTGACTAACATGCAGTACAGATTGGAGAGACTGCATGAAATAGATTTAATACTCTCTCCCCACACTGGGTTATTGCTGGAGAGGAGGGGTAACCTAAGAGACTATAGCAGATATAAGTATTTCACTTCTCCTGGGTAAAAGAAACATTCCAGAGAAACAGGCATGAAGGCAGAACCATGATTTTGAGCATGCATCTAACAGCTCCTCATATGTTCATAGGATTATAGAATAGTTTAAATTGGAAAAGACCTCTAAGTCCATCAAGTGAAACCATTAACCTAACATTGCCAAGTCCACCACTAAACCATGTCCCCAGCTGCCACATCTACACATCTTTTAAATACCTCCAGGGATGGTGACTCAACCAATTCCCTGGCATGCCTGTTCCAACTTTTTCCATGAAGAAATTTTTCCTAATATCCAATCTAAGCCTCCCCTGAAGCAACTTGAGGCCTTTTCATTTTGTCCTATCACTGGGTACCTGGGAGAAAAGACCAACCCTGACCTCCTACAGCCTCCTTTCAGGTGGTTGTAGAGAGCAATAAGGTCTCCCCTGAGCTTCCTTTTCTTCCAACTAAACAACCCCAGCTTCCTCAGATGCTTCTCATCAGACTTGTGCTCCAGACCCTTCACCAGCTCCACTGCCCTTCTCTGGACACACTCCAGCACTTCAGTGTCTTTCCTTAAGTGAGGAATACAGAACTGAACACAGGATTTGAGATGCAACCTCACCAGTGCCAAGTACAGGTCATGGCCCTAGTCCTGCTGGCCACACTATTTTTGATACAAGGCAGGATGCCATCAGCCTTCTTGGTTTGTGTTCACCATCTCTGAAATCTTCAGGTATCATCAACAGGTTAATATTAAATCACTGCAACCACCTTCCTTCCCCTGACAGTCAACACCAACTGCTTCTTAAGTACTGTCTTGGCAACATAGCAAAAGCAAGCTAGGAAAGTCAAAAGAAACAGAAGTAACATCTGCAGTCTCATACAACCACAACCAGGGCTATGTACCTTTCTCTGCCCATTTGTCTGGTGCTCCATTGGCTGTAAAATCTTAAGCATGTGGCAGGTCAGCAAAACTCAATTATTTGATAACTCATCTATTTGTCCTTTGCATTTGGATAGTTTCAAAAAACTTTGTCCAAATCCACCCATCTCACTCAGAGACACTTTACTCTTCAGCCCTTAACAGATTTTTTAAATGTCTTTTTTTTTTTCCCCAGGCTGATATAAATTCAAAAGGCGATGGTATTCATAGAGGTAACTTCTAATATTTTCAGCTGAATTTAAAGAGTTCTTAGAGTAGATAAGAGTCATACATTAATAGATACTGGCACAGCTCAGGAGTTGAAACCTTCTAACATAAGCGGCTCTGCATAGGTTCAGGAAATATTCCATAGAATGACCTAAAATAACTAGATGTGACGATGAAAAAGTTAGCCCTGCTTACAGGGCTAATATTCTTCCTTCTCAAAACAGGCACAGAAGTCTAATCTTTGGTTATCAGCAATTACAATGGTGAGAAGTCTGTTACAGAGGGCTAGAGGACAAATTGTAAGGAGCAAGGATTTTAAAGAACAAAAAGAAGGAGAGAAGCGAGGGCAAACAAGTTTGTCATGGCTGCTTACAACTCTAGGACATCCTGTTACAAGTGCAAGGTGCGTTAAGCAGCTTTCCTTTCTGCAAACACTTATCTTGCAAGAAGGTCAGAGGCAATGTGAAAGCTGCACATGACGTACATCTCTTCAGCCACCATTATCCAGTTTACTGGCACCAAGACTGGGCAGCTCCCATTTGGAAGAAGACTTAGAAGTACTAGATCTTCACAGTTGTTAGTGGTAACTGTGCCTAGAATCACAAAGGATCCCAACATCTTGAACTCTTTCTGGCTTGAGCTCGTATCTTAGCAAGACTTTTTCACAGGGTCCATCAGGGAAGGAGTTTCAGTCAACAGTGATATGCCCCCACAAATATGAGAAGGTACTGCTGTTCTTAACAGGTTACAGTTCTCCTCTTGTTACCTGGGTCTAGGCTGCTGAGCAAACAGTTTGTAAAGTATATCTAAACCACTTACACTAAGGTCTTCTCTTTTAAATATAATTCTCAAAAAATCACCCCCTATCTCTCTAAGTCACTACAGATGGCAGTTCAGATACGACCTTATTTACAGCTGATGACATACAAAAGTTGGCTGCTGACCCAGTGACATTAAAAGCTGCACCTATAGGGTAGGCACATCAACTTAAAAAGCTTTAAGTGCTATTTTTGTCAGCAGGGGAATTAACGTAAGGGAAATAAGAAACAAAAGTGCATTCTCAGGCCTAGACACTTCTGCATATTCATACTTGCATGGGTTTGGTGCCCTTAAGTAATGAGTTGCAACATCCTCTGGAGACTGCTTGTTGAAGTTACCCACTGGCAGATTTCAAGATTCTTGCACAACAAGAAAAGGTGGAAAGAGTAGTGCAGGTTCCTGTCACTAGCAAACAGTTTTTCATTTTGGAGCATCTCCTGCACACTCTGACTTTAAAAGTGGCCAACACAACAGTCTGAATGCTTATTTCATTCCATTCTTGGTAATCTTCACGCTTTTCCATAATGCCCATAACAGCATAAAATGGTCATTCACACACAGCAAACCACTGCCAAATACTGCATTCAGAAAAAGTGAAAGAAAAAAGGAAGCTATTACAAGCCTGTATTTGATCTAATTGGCAATACCGCTTAATATGAACCTTCTGACTGTTTCTCAGTTGATCTGATCACATTTTGAGAAATGCAGCACTAGTTCTTCTGGTGCACTGGGAAGCATAAGGGAGATACCTTGGATTTAAGGACAAAATATTTCACTGCTTAGAGAAAAAAAAAGTTATTTTATTAATATTCTAAAATAAAATACAAAATGGCTACCTAAACAAGATCTAGACAGTTCAAGATACCTGAGTGAGCTCAGATCATTCATGAAGAATCCCCAAACGTAAAGTAATTAACAAAGGACTATCTATGGTTTAGGCAAAAAGGTAAACCTCTTGAGGGTTTTTTTAGTTGTTTAAATACAGCTACACAGCACAATAACAATGATAGCTGCATGTTTCCTATCAACTAAACCAGTTAAGTTGCAAGTTAGTTGACATAAAACAAAACTTTACTAGTTCCTTCTAAAAGTAAAAAAAACATCTAGGAAGGAAAGTTCCTCTAAGCTCTAAATGCCACTGTGATCATAATTAATCTAATCCTACTTTGAACATGAGACAACAGCAAAAAAGATGATGCAGCTATTTGTGTTTCTTCTCCTGTGCAGAAGGACATGAGCGCATCTGCCATCACAAGGCACAAACCCCCAGTTCCTGTCTGTACATACCCACATTCAGTTACTGCTGTTAGTCATACAGTGGGAAAGGAAAACAACCCAGGTGGAAAGACAGCTGAGAAGGGCTGAGCACCACCAAGCTCCTCTCCCATACTTGGTCAGAAGGAGACTTTCATGACAGCCCAAAGACATCAAGAGACATAATAAGTCCTCAGGATTCAATGCAGTAATAACAGACTCTGGAATAAACTGTGTGCTATTTATACTTGTGGACTCAGAATCCCAGAGCAGCAAGAAACTGAATACTCATCCTTTTCCTTTCTGTTTTCGAGATAACCTGATCCTTTGGTTCTTCTACTGCACTGTAAGTAATCTTCACACAGTTCTCTGAACCCAAGGCTCAGTAAACATTGGAGACTCCAGCAGATTTACAATGCTATCTAAATTTGATTAAATTTTGCATATGTTAAAACTTCTGTCCTCACTTAATAAAGTCACACAGAAATCTGAAAAGGCCTCTCAAATTCATATACTTTCCTTAATTTCAATTCAACTATCAGCATCTTATAATATTGTCTATTTAGAGTTTTCTACCACATGGTCCATTTTTGGGACTATTACAGAAGAGTTACAAGGTCATTGCAATATCATCATATTACTCTTTGTCTAGGGCTACACTAGCAGGCAGTATCAATACTAATCATCTTTTGCCATCAGAACATGATTAAAATAGGCTCAACTAGCAAAGATGTCCTTCAGAAGCAGAAGAAATAGTTTTGTTGGGGGAACCCCTCAGGGTCAGTCACCCCTCTACACATCCCTAATTACACAAACATGCACACAAGTGTGCCTACATTTTGCTGCCATGTCAGAATGGCATCAGTTTAAAGGAAGACAGCTGGAGTGTCTGAGCAGCAAGACATATGCACCTGTAAGAACATACAGAGCATAGTTTACAAAAACTACAGACAATTGCCAAACCTGTTTGCAAAATTGCACTATATAACCACAACCGCATCGCTGAGAAGGAGAGCCTAAAATGTCCCACCCAAATGGTGGAAATAAACATCAAAAGACCACTTAGCACATCTGTTGAGAGAGTTGAGGTTTTCAGGGTTTAGAATACAATTCAGTGCACATAAGAAACAAAAAGGAGTCTCAATGCCACAAGTTTTCCAACTGAGTTCAATTTCACTTTGTGTACAAATACAGACTGTGAAATAAATAAGCATACGTGAAGCATCAGAAATGAGAAAGCAATAGACAACAGGACAACATTTAAAGCTACTACATTAACATTGATATGATATCACAATACAAACTGGGATTGACAAGTTTAGTGCACCAAGTGCTCAGTATTCCTTCACCTAAGATAAGGCAACTCCAGTGCTTTCCTGGTTTAATGTATTAATCTTACACCGAAAAAAGCTCAACGAAAAATAAGGCTGCAAAGAGCAATAGAAATGGACTTAAACATTAAATAGCCATTCGTAGGCTGTACGGCACAAAAATCAAGCAGCTAATTTGATGGCTTACACAGTTCACTAGCACAGCCCAAATTCACTGATTCTTCTGGTTTCTAAGAGTCTTCTATAGAAAAGGAGTAAGTTTTACATGCTATATGTGACAGCGTTTTTTTTACTCTACAGAGATAGATTGTTGGTGCTGTAACAGTTTCATATGTTAGCTTGAGCCTACTTCTAGCAAGTTAACAACAATCATCTCCATAGCAACAAGGCCGGCTATTCTCTGAATCAAGTCCATACCCTCACTTTCCTTCTTTTAGTTTTCAAAATTAGTCGTATATAAATAGATGGGGTAAAAATTCTCGTACCTGTTGAGCTTTTGCTGGTGAATTTGCTCTAAAATTAAAAAATATTATTCCAAAGGTTGATTTAGTAATTTACTTCTAGACAGACTACGTTTTGCTCTGCCTCTCTAAAATATGGCTTCAGTACAGCCCCTCCCCCTGTGAGAATAGTCTCCATACAAGTGACAGGCTGCTATCTTCCCCTTCTCTGTCTGCTCTCTACTGCTCCACTGTCCAGTCAAAGCAACAAGCCCAACACAGATTGCTCATCTTTATCCTCAAGGACCCGATTCCTCCAGGCCACGCGCACACTCTCTAGCTCATCTCCATCTAAGCTTGCCTTAATCTACTTGGAAGACTTAAGGGACACCCTAGAGCACCTGGCCAAGTTTAAAAAACAAGCAAGCTAATCATTCAAATAAGTTCACACATTTTCTTTTCCATACTTGTAAAACATGGCCTAAAGGTTTGAGGATTTTGTTTGTTGAAACCACATCAATTAAGTTTATCACCTGTCCCAGTTTCTGCTTCCCCCACCCGAAGGCAGCTGGAGAGGAGAGGAAAGGAGGCCTAGCAAGGCTATAACGTCATGATATATTTAGGAAGTGAAACTTCAAATGAGTTTAGGAAGAAATGCATTTAATCCAGCAATTAAATGCTTTCCCACTTGAGTCTTCACGACTGCCCCAGGAGCTCTGGAAACAGCATGGGGAAGGATTTGTCTTCATCTGTCATTTTAGGGCTGATAAGCTAGTTCTACTTCCTCTAGCTTTAAAAAAACAAAACAAACAGCGCAAACACCCAAGCAGGTGTTTGCTTGGTATCAATATAGACAGTCAGGTATCAATATAGACAGTCAGCACACACGGCATGAGTTTTATACTTGCGCCGCAATGCCAGGTGCGGGGACTCGCCCGGGCACAAGCAGCTCCCCAGCCTTTAATCCTGGTTTGATCGGGTGAAGCACGCACCCATGGGACTTCGCACTGTATCAGGAATCCCGACGGCAGGCAGACACCCGTGGGGACTGTCACAGCCGAGCTGCGTGCCCACAGCGCGCTGTCCCACCGGGAGGCAGCGCCAGCCCCCTCCGGAGCAGCTCCGCACCGGGGACCGACGCTCGCACCGCCAGCAGCCGCGGCATCCAGCGCGCCGCCCTCTCTGCTTGCACAATTTGAGACTGCCTGGTAAAATCCTCAGGCTAAACACTTTTTAATTGTTCAAATAAACGCACTGAACTGCGCGGACCGAGCCGTAACAGCGGGACCGGGGAAGGTGTGCTCCCCGCCGGAGCATACGCCCCGCCGCAAACCCCGGGCGGCAGGAGAGGGCGAGGCGGTGCCCACCGAGAGAGGCGATACCCCCCAGCCCCAGCCCGCGGCCGGCGGCACCCGCCGGGGCAGTACCTTGGCTCGCAGGTCCCAGCTGTACTGCGGCGCTTTCTGCTCGCCGGGCGCCGCGTCCTGCCCGGCTCCCGCTTGCTGCTGCTGCTGCTGCTGCTGCTGCTGCTGGCCGCCCAGGGCCGGCTTCCTGCGGCGGGAGAAGAAACACCCCATGGCGCCAGAGCTGCCGCCGCCACCCGGCGGGGAGAGGCTGGGAGCGGGGAAGGGCTCGCCAGCGCCGCACCGCCCCGCCCCG
>VYXC01013167.1:652854-717014 GCA_013397175.1 Platysteira castanea
CCCGTGGAGGCTCCTGGACGGGGCGGTGCCTGACAGTGGGCGGGTCGCCGCCGGAGGCAGCGCACCCGCGGGACGGAGGGGGCCGGGGGCGAGCGGGAAAGTGCGGTGTGTCAGCGATCGCCATCGCTGCCTCGCCCCGGCCAGGGTTCCCCCATGCCCGTCCCGCGGGAGCGGCTCGGAGGAGGTGGCGACTGCTCTGTACCCAGCGCTTTGCGGGGGTGAAACCTATGTTCTGCCCGGAGCCGAGAGCGGCTTCAGCTGTGGAAGTCGGAGGCAAAACGCCCGGTGCGGCAGGTACATGGAAACCGACTAATCCTGCATCACGTCATTTTCTTATGCATACACCAGCGCGGTCCCCTCGGGACGCGTGACACCGTCGTGCTCGCCCCATCTGAAAGGGCTGCCCCAGGAGACCCGGCTTCTTGCAAGTGGTTCAGAGCAGCAGAAGCAGCAAGTAGCAGTATGGGAACCCCCAGCGTTCTGCTGCGATGTGCCTCCCTTCGCAAATAGTCATGCTTCCTCTGTTGGGTTGTGGTTTGTGAGTTTGTTGTTTGGCTTGGTTTTCTTCGGCTGGATTTTCTTTTTCCCCAGAGGAAAAGCCCACACATTTTTTTATCAGACTGTCTGACCAGTCAAAGACATTTTCCCCAAGGCTTTACAGATTTGATTCCTGTGGCTGAGGCGAAAGACCTCAAAATTGTCTCTGATGCTTTGTTCAGTTCCTTCAGGAAATATCCACCTGTTCCGTTGTGGGGTCCCTCATGGGCCGCACTGTGGATATTTGCACCTCTGTGGTCCTTTTCAAGGGAAATCCTTGCTCCAGCACCTGCAGCACTGCCATCCCGTCCTCCTTTTTTGACCTTGCTGTTCACAGCGGTGTTCCCCACATTTTTCTCTTCACTCCTCTCTCTCTCACTGGTACGTAGTGGTTTTACCCTTCATCAAATACATTTTCCCAGACATAACACTGGTGTTACCATTGGGGCTCAGCCATTCCCTACGGTGGGGCTGTTGGAGCTGTCTGGAAGTGGCTGTGTCCAGCAGGGACAGCTCTGTTTCCTCACAGAGACCACCCCTGCTGCCAGCACCTGGCCACCTACAGCCAGTTCATACCCACTAACAAAACTTGAGACATTTTGTGTTAAAGGATGACATTCCTGCTGCAGCAACAGAAGAGATGAGAAGCCAGGAGATGTGGCAGAGCAGTGCTCTGCCAGTTGAGCAGGCTGAAAGGTTTGTCCAGCTCAGGGCCCCGAGGACAGCAGAAAGGAGGAAGTGAAACCAATTGCTCAGAAATGGTTGCTAAGGAGGAGGGGTGGCTGACACCCTTTTTGACATCAGCTGTACTGCGAAACCGCATGCCTGGGCAGTAGTGAAGTCTGCTCTGAGCTTTTGAAGCTACAGTTCAAGTCAGTAGCTACCCTAAATACCACCAAGCACAATTTTACATCTCAGTTGAAAAGTGGATTTGCTCTATGAGCCATTTTTCTGGGTTTCTTGGGCACTGGCTTGCTGATCTTCATTGAATCCTCTGTGCACCAGCTCTTTCTAGAGCATGTCCAGCTAGGACAGTTTGAGACAGTTTGCGAATTCAGGAGTCTGATACACCCTCATCTCTTCTAGCTCACCCTCTGGAAGTCTAACAGTCTTCCCAGCTTCCTGTGTATTTCATACAGATTAGCGAAGTTCTGCAGTATTTTGGCAATCAGGCTCATCTTTTAGTGCATTCATTAAAAAAAAAAAAATCAATAGAAAGAATAAAAAGCAACATTCAATACATTGTTGTTAAAAGCTAAAATATCATTTAGTAAATATAAAACTAACAAAACCTAAAACTACGTTACCAGAACATTGTTATCTCACATTAATTATTGGATTACCTGTTGTAGCAGAAAACTTAAGTCTGTGTGCGTAAAGAGACTCCTTTCCCTGCTGAGATGCACTCAGGTCTATAATGGAAATATCTCACCACTGCTGTAGTAATGCTTCACAAAGGTATTTAAATGAAAGAAAAATAAAGTTACTTTTATATTACTGATGAGAAGATGCGAGGCAAATGCAAGTTTTTGAGTTGGGATTTTCACATGTTGCCATGACCAATATACTTGTCTTGCAAAATTATCAGTCTCATAAAAATACAGGATTTTTGTATGACTACAGCTGATCAGGAGAGGCTGTAGGTTTTATTTCTCTGGCATAACACAACTTTTCAAATTCTAAGGTGTTTTCTGAAAGCAAATCCCTAGAGTACTTATTCCTGAGCAAATTAATATGACTTGTGATTTATGAGCACATAACTTCTTAAGAAATCCTAAATGCGTAGTTCAGTTCTTCATTCTCTATTCATCTGCCAGCCAGACCCAACCCTCTTGGCTTTGAGATTTGATACAATCATAGCATGAAGTGTAGTAATACAAGATTGCAACAGTATCATAGTCACTCCCAACCATGACTGCACTTACCTCAGTTTCCACAAACTGCTGTAATTAGTGATTTCCCTCATGGGTATGTCGTGAAATATATCTAATTACAGTCTAATACAAAGTTTTGTGACCTCCAGAAGCAGTAGCTAGGTAACTGAAAAGTAAAACATTTTCTTTGTAAAGGCTATATTCTAAAGTATTTGGTGAAAGAGACTTGCTGTATCGATACCTCCTGGGCACATGCAGCTCGCAAGGAGCCTTTCAGATCTCTGCTGTCCTTCCCGGGGGGACAGTGATGCTGTGCTCAGCCAGATGGGCAAAGCATGTGCATGGGCTGTGTCTCTGTATGGACTGCTCTTATCCCCACATTGCTTGGTAGTGCTTGCATGCCCGCAGATAAGATCCTAACTCCTTTTCCTCCTTTTGTTTGACACTCTTCTGCATTGCCCCAAAAGCACAGACAGGGAGTTCTCAGTAAACATCAGGACCTGGAAACCTGCCCAGATCTTGAGCAGGTATCGTAAGGAAGCAAGAGCTCACTGTGTGCATATCTGCACTTCTCCTATCATGGGTTAGAATCTGTTTGTTTGGTGGTGTTGGAAGCTTGACAAAATGTGTAAAGCCAAACTTTCAAAGCCTTCTTCTTAATGAGATTCATTGTATTCTCTGTGTGTCTCTTAAATCTCTTGTAGTCATACCTTTGTGACAAAAATGAAGTGTCTCTTGTTTAAAGCAGGTTTTTAATCTTGTTAGTTATAGAGAAGACCTCAAAAATACCATTTCTAAGACATGAAAATAAAGAAAACATAATAACTTAAATACTATTACTTTCTAAAAGCTCATTTCATGTTTTCTATCAGCAAAGATTGTAAATCCTGTGTTTGGGATCCTAGCAACTTATCTAAAATTCGTGTAAAGCTTTGAAAAGAATTTCTAGTTAAGATTAGATTAACCTATACTCATATAAAATTGTAAATTATGGGTGAGACAAATCCTTCCATAGTATTCAATTCCTTACATAGTATTCAACAGAAAGAAAGGCAAGGCTACTTTACTGCTGGGTTCACTCTCTGAGGCTATATTCTGATACACGTTTAAGACAGAACTGTAACAGAAAGCATCCCTTGCCTCCAGCAGCTTATTTAAATCTCCAACCACCTATGCGGTGGGACAGCATAAATGTTTGCAGAGTCTTGGTAAACCATGTTGGGAAACAGATGAATGTGTAAAACAACCATTTCAATCAGACATCTGTGCGTTTCAGTCTCATACACTTTTTTTCCCTTTTTTCTTTTTTTTCAGAAGCAGATGATGAATATACAGACTAGGATTTTCACACAGAGTCATCGCATACTGTGAGATCATATTGGCCTTCTTTGGTCTCTTTAGCAGATTCTCTACTGCTGGAGATTCTTGCCAGACTGAACACCAAGAGAAGCTAGTCTGCAACTCGAGATCAGGTAGAACAAATAATACGGCTAATTTTGTGACAAGATGTGCTAGAATCTATTTTGCATTGCTAGTGGTGATTTTGGACTAATGTCCTCCCCATTTTCAAGCAATATATGACTTTTCAGCATCCCCTTGCATACAGAAATTAGCCCTGGTCACCAGTAAGTTTGCTAAATCACATCACTGCTGGTCAACAAGGAAATGCACTTTGTTTTGTAGCTTTTTTGGGTAACTGTCCCTAGCATAGAATCTGTGATACACAGCTTTAATGCTGGGGTTCTTTAAGTAGGAACAATGGATAGATGTGCCCATGTCCGAGAGTACATCAGGTACTGTGAACTTACCTGATAGGACAAGGAAAAACACAAACTGAATAGTTCATGTTTGCTAAGTTGTTTGTTCAAAAATTACCTTCAACATACTTCCAACAAACATTACCTTCCCTGTAAGAAATTACATCTTGTCTACAGATCTTTTCCTGTCACTGGTGTTTGGGACGAAAGTGAGCAGTGTTCTATGCAGTACATGAGACGCAGACAGGACAGTATTTAAAATCATTCTTTAAAGGCACTACATAGAACTACAGGTCATTTTAGAAGTGTTTTTTACTGAAGGTCCAAACAGTCAATAATTTTTAAAAGGCATAAATTAAATATTGTTGGCTGAAGGAATGAAAGACTATATCCTAATATTAGCATAAAGGAGCATGATGCATGATACAAACCCCACACTAATTCTGAACTTTGCCTCAAGCCATCTCTGAGACAGAAATTCTGCAGCTAGAAAGGTCACAATTGGCTTAAGGGCTGCTAATGTAGTGAGTGCAGTTACTCAGAGCATATTTACGTTTTTGGCTATAAAGCATATTCTTATGCAGCACTTACAGATTGATAGATCTCACACAAGAGTCTATACCCAAGATCCTGTTCTGTGATATGAAGAGAGCTGCCATAACCAGGGTATTGCCCAGCATTCAGGTTGCCAGAAAGCCTTGTGTTCCATCTGAGCCTCTAGCTGAAGGAGACAGACCCTGCAGTTCAGTGTTATATGAAAATGCAATGTAGTGACACTAAAGTTTATGAAGTGTACCTCTTTAGTTCGTATTTAATAGGGCAACAACTCAGATAACAAGCTGCAGTGCTGCTTCTGCAAGGCATGTATGCACATGCTGAAACCTACAGATTTCAGTGGGATTTGAGGGAGTGCAAAGAGTTAGGCACATAGTTAAAACTAAGATGAGTTTTAACAGCTTGCTGCATCATAGCCCAGCAATCCTTAAATTTTTCCCAAGCTTAGTGTACTTTATTTTGGTGGTAAAAATGAGAGATGCTCTAATTCCCCATATATATGAGTTAAAATTGACAAGATCATCTGCCAGCATCTGTCTCCAGTTACATCTCTTTATCCTTTATCCAGGTCTCTAGCATCTAACATTGGGGTGCTCAGTGGAGCATTATTGCAAAGGTAAGCTCATAGAAAGTTTCCCTCTGCCACAGTCCTAATGTGGAGAAGTCAAGAAAACACTTGGTAAAGCGGCTTGCTCTTATCACTTGGCATTTTAGAGCATTTTTGACTGTATATTCTATTTCTTTGGAGGGTTTTTTCTTGCTTAGTGTCTGACATGGTACCAATCCTCTTTCACTGTTGGTTTCAGCTGCTGCTGTGGCCCAGAAAAAGGACTGCTGAGACCTGGGGTAGAGACTGTCCTCCTAATGCTGGTGCAGCAGACCGTAACAAATGGATAATTGGAGATGGCAACATGTTAATTTGCTATTGCACAATCCATCATAATTTGTCTATCTGAAGTTTCATTTTACATTGTTGCACAGTTTATTGATGCTCTTCCACTCTGAAGCTCTTAACATTAATTTTGTGGTATGGCTTTATCTGTGGTGCCAAACTGCCATGTATTGTTCTTGGGGGTGTGAACGGAGGCTGCCTGACGCTCCCAGTGAGACAGGCAAAAAGTGAGAAAAGTGGAATCCTCAACAAAAATGAAGAGGAGGACATCACTGATCTGGACCTTGGAACCCTGCCAAAATATACTGAAGGCTGCAGCAAGGCAGTACTCTGCCTCCATTACCTTTAGGGAATTACACAGGAACCCATAAGCCTGAACAACTCTCACACAGGTCAAGATTTTATAAAACTTCATCAGCATAGTAATGAGCCAGTGAATCAGATCTAAACTGCATATTTAAATATTCAGTGTTAACTGTAAGAAAATCCTGCTGTTAAACAAAGACAGGATTCTATTTGTCTTCCCTTTCTGTCTTTCAGCAGAATGTGCAATGAACATTCTGGACTGTTTTTGGAAATAGTGCTATGGCACTGTAAGACTCTGGGGAATAAATTAGTTAAACTGTTAATAATATGAAATAGCAAGGGATACTGCAGAGACAGCAGATGGAAAGAAAATACTGAAGTAATTATTATTGGGAAGATATTAAACTCTAGAGGTTGCTTGGCTGTTAGGAAGACTCACACTAAGACTGGTTCTCAAATAATGGAATTTGCACTGAAGGAGCAAAAATGGTCCTTTACCAATAGAAATTGGTAAATGAAATGCTCAGACACAGAGGAACTGGAGCCGAATGAAAGATATGTTCTCTTGCAAAATAGACCCATTCACTAAAGAAAAGTATGAACTAGTAAAATCTGACATGTGGAAGGACCTTCCTTTCAATTCATACAGATTCTAATATTGTAAGGTGAAATCCCGAAGGAATCCTGTGATCATAAACGGGGGTAAGTACACTCTACATAACCTGCATGTAGTTAGGCAAATTGATCCAGGGTTAAAGGTCAAAAGAGGGGAAGCATAGCTAAGTCACGAGAAATTGGTGCAGAGCTGGCCACTGAGCAATGTGAAAATGGGAAATATTTTTGATTTAAGGCAAATTAAGTCTTTTCTCATTCAGCCCTCTGCTGTGTTGATGATATTAAATCCATCTTCTTCTAGGAGCTTAGAGGTTATTCAAACTTCAGCAACCTCTCTAAAAATTTTCATGCAGAGAGGCATCAGGACAAGGCCAAATAAAAAAAAAAGAACCAAAATTCAATAGTGACGGCTGAGTTTGGAACTCATGCTTTACTCTCTTTCAGACCGATTGAGCAGGATGTAGGTACCCAGAAAAACAATCTAATAGTTGTCTCTGGTTTTAGTCATATAAGGAAAAACCTGTCTCTCCTGTACATCTGTTACTGGCTGAACATCTTCAGTACAGGCAAGTTATCAAAAAGTGCCTTTTTTTTCTTTTTCAGTTCACAGTACTCACTGGAATCCATTGTTGCCAAACAAACTAGAGTCCTGGGTAGACTTCCTTATCCATAGTATGGCAGGTCTACTAGTTAGATATAGAACTCTGAGTTTGTCACTCAAAGCAATCTTTTTGTAGGCCGTGGAAAAAAAAATGTGAGGATTACAATTCATCTCAGGTAAGCACTTTTGGGTGGTAGCTACTCAGACCTATCTCAGCTTCCAATTTTTCTTTCTTAGTAAAGTAAACAAAGAATGATGAACACAGACATAGACACCAAAACTTTAGGCAAGGCTGTTTTAGGTTAATCACACTTCTTATGTTCAATTGTTTATCATTGATTATTTCCAGGAGTTCTCGCTAAGTTATAGGTGCTATACATAAATGAAACCACAGTCCATGCCAGAAACGGCTTACATCTGGAAAGCAGCTAAGCCAAATCAGCTCACACACACAATAAAAGGTCAAATCAATTCACACATACATTAAAGAGGTGCCTGCTATAACAACTCAGTTTCAAACAACTGGTTAAATTATACTCACTTGTTATTTATGAAGGTGACATATCTATTTAGATTTAAAAAGTGAGTAAATAACCCTGGATCATACCCTGAAACAAATCCATTTAAAATCTTATTCAGGCATACAAAAGTATGTTAGAATTTAAATGCTTTATAAAGAGATGGTAAACACAATATTAGTTTTCTGGATTAAACCAGTTTGTGGTCAATTTTTTACATTGCTTATTTAAAATTATTTCTTTTAAAAATAATTTGCTTTGAAGTTCCTCTCTCTATTTTGCAGCTATTTACATACCAAAGGACTAAAGTGTAAATAATAGAAAACAACAAGAAAATAATTAGAAAACATCAAAATAGCCTGGTGCCATGAATGTAAAAAGTGCACTAGAGAAAACCCCAAACACCAGAATGTGAGTGTGAGAAACTGAACTTAAGAGCAAATAAAACAAGACATGTCTTCCATAAGGAGCAATTGCACTTTATCAAAACGTGAGTGCATCTCTCTCAGTTGTGGCAGAGCACTGAGTGGATGGGCTGTTGGGGGCTGACTCATTGCACTCTCAGCATGTCTCAGAGGCCACAGAATATGATGTTTGAGAAGGGAAACAAAGGGAACAGGCTCCGTGGCTTTAAAGAACCTAACTTCTCTGTCTCAAGTTGTCCAGCAACCTACTCTTTTTTCCACCCAGAGGCTGCATCAGCAGCTCATGTGAGAAGGCTTCTCCAACCAGTCCTGTGGGAAAGCCTGGCTTCCTAATCACACAGTTGATTAGGTGTTCAGTGTTCAGTGTCTTCTGTTGCCACACTTGTTGCCAGTTCTACCTCATCTTCATGGCAGTAGTTTCTTTCTGGCAGACCTGGTCCTGCCTGCCTTTCCCTGCTGCCAGTCGATATCCCAGGCAGTGGATCATTTCTAGCTTCCTTTTGAAGCTGTGGGGATTCCAGACCTTCTGAGAGGATGTCAGCAATGACAGCTGCACCTCTTTGAGGAAATAGAACCCACAAAAACAGGGAATCAGAACATTATTCTTCTGCTGATGTTAACAGAAAACCTTACTCCTCTGACTTTCTGAGTCACTGCAGAAAAAGCATTGCCAGTTTTACCCCCTGGTTCTCATTGTCATTCCTTCTTGCACTGTTGGTTCCAGGTTCCTTGTTTCTCTACATGAAGACCATAGCAGGTGTGCTGGTTTTGGTCAGGATAGGTAATTTTCGTCATAGTAGGTTGTGTGTGGCTGTGTTTTGGATTTCTGCAGGAGACCGTGTTGATAGCACAGGGATATTTTCCTTATTGCTCAGCAGTTCTCGCACAGAGTCAAGGCCTTTTCTGCTCCTCACCCCACCAGGGAGGAGGTTTGCAGTGCCCAAGGGGTTGGGAGGGGTCACAGCTGGGACAGCTGAGCCCATCTGGCCACAGGAATATGCCACACCATACGGTTTCATGCTTGGCATATAAAGCTGGAGGGAACTGAAAAAAGAGGGGGGACGTTCAGAGTGGTGGCATTTGTCTTCCGAAGTCATTGTTATGTGTGATGGAGCCTAGCTTTCCTGGAGATGACTGAACATCTGTCTTCTCCATGGGAAGCAGTGAATTAACTCCTTTNAAAGAGGGGGGACGTTCAGAGTGGTGGCATTTGTCTTCCGAAGTCATTGTTATGTGTGATGGAGCCCAGCTTTCCTGGAGATGACTGAACATTTGTCTTCTCCTTGGGAAGCAGTGAATTAACTCCTTGTTTTGTTTTGTTTTTTTTTTTCTCTCCCTATTAAACTCTTTTGTCTCAACCCAAGAGTGTTTTCACTTCTACCTTTCTGATTTTCTTCTCCATCCCACTGTGGAGTAAGTGAGCAAGTGGCTGGCTGGGGTTAAACCATGACATCAGGGAAGAGTAATGACGATGTGTTATTAGTTGACAATGAAAACATTGCTGCAAAACATTGGATCTGCTGAGTGCTTGGAATTTTGCTGAATTAAAAACTTTCCTCAGTCTTACCCTGGCAGTGGGACAAAATTTGGGCTGGTGTAAATCTGGCAGTAAGGTGGAGTACAGCAGCACAGAATTATCACACATTTGATAGTTCCTCTGTGACCTTGGCATTTCCCCAGCAGCACAAAACTGCTGTGACTGACTTTGACAGTGCCTTGGGCTTAACACCACTAGAGGTCATGCGATGTACTTATTATCTAAGCTGCTTTTGAAAAATGCTCTAATACCCACGTCTAGTAGATGTATTTGTACTGACGGTATCTGCAGACACTGCTCTGGCCTCTAGATGTCCCAGTTTTGTATGCAAGTAGTAAGTACGTCACAATAAATCACCCCATCTGTTCTACTGCCCAAACCTGGAATTTATCTCAACTAGCACACAACAGGGGAAGCATGAGGAACTGGGAATTTGCAAATAATATTAACACAGAAAGCCTTCTTTATAGAATGAAGTACTCTATTTACTAAAATAAGGAATAAACAGGTAAAGACAGTGCAATATAACATCAAATCCTTCCTTACAATACTGTAGGGGGTATCTGTCATTACAATACCATTTATGTCTGACCTGACTATTGTGATGCTGATTCCACTAACATATCTGTCTTGGATATTTCATATCTTGAGGTTACAGCCTGCAGTTATATTGATTGCACCTCGAAGCACCTGACAACTACTCTCTGTCTTTTGATTTCAGTCTTTTGTATCTTTCTCCTCTTTGCCTTTGGCCGGCAGCCTAGCAGTCAACCAAATAACAAACACCCCTATCTGCATCATCCACATGAAAGCTACATGTCTAATAGGCATGTTTTAGGGAGCTGTCAGACTTCTCATTCTGTCACAACTTGGCCCAGACCTACTATCATAATTTCTCCAATAGATGCAGATTTGTTGTGAGAGGGTTCAACTGTTGGAGCCAGCATGTTTCCCCTTAGCACTTGCCATTGGTATTAGCCAGGGTCCACCAGAAGCTAAAACTTGCCCAGCAGCATTGCCTCCACCAGCCCAAGTCTGCTTATTCTTGGAAACGAACAACCAGCTCCCACTACTGGCATCACCTGGTCTTGTTCTGAACTTATGTCTGATCCTCATCTTCCAGCTAGGCAGCCACTTCTGCCTCTCTGACTCAGGTTCTCCCAAATTGGGTGGAACTGGCTGCCTGTAAAGCCTTTCAAAAAATATATCTCCAAATTTCCTACATGATTTTTCAGATTCTCAAAATGAGCCAATATTAGTCAATCAGTTCTTTAATTTCCACAGTAATAAAAATTTACAATTAAATATCATTTTGAAACACCACTCTCAGACTTTTGCCAGTATGAAAAGCTCTGGAAATAAATGTTTTTACTAAATTAGATAGTCACAATCTCATAGTTGATAATTAATCTTGTTTTATCATACCTTGATAACCTCATCAATGTCTATAAATATCTGAAGGGAAGGTGTAAACAAGATGGAGCAAGGCTGTGCTCAGTGGCAGAACCAGAGGAAATGGACACAAACTGAAACGCAGAGTGTTCCCTCTGACCATCAGAACACCGTTTTTACTCTGAAGATGACAGAACACTGGCACAGGTTGCCCAGAGAGGTTGTGGAATCTCCATCCTTGGATTGGTTTAAAGGCTGCATGGACATGGTCCTGGCCAACTAGCTCTAAGTGTCTCTGCTTAAGCAGGGGTGTTGGGCGAGATGGGCTACAGAGATCCCTTCCAACCTCAGCCATCCTATGTTTTCTGGCCAGTTAACTCACATTCTGTCTCTGTCTTAGTAAGTTACTTCTAATTTGCGCAGAAAATTGCTTAGATTATATGAATTGACTGTATTAGTATACTGTTAATAATTCATCTCTTTCAGCAGAAGTGGAGCCTGTAGCAGCCAAGTTATACCTTCTTACCTCTAGTTATATCTTAAACCTCTTTCAAAACTGCAGAGCATGTTGTCCAGTATGATGGGAGTAATTTATCACTAAAACCCACTTCTCCGTGGATGTTTTAGGATCTCATATTTCTAGGAAAACTTGTTCTCCTGTAGGAAAACTACAGGAAACGACAAGTTTCCTGTTGGATCACTTCTTTCTAGAACAAGAGTGAAAATAAGCACCTTCAGACATAACTTCTCAAGACGTATCTAACCTTTTTCTGTCCAATGTCTAGCCATGCCTCTGGGCTGCCTAATTCAGATGAAGCCAAGATACTCAGCATAACTTTACTTACTAAGATTCATTTTCTAGCCTGTGCAATGCCTACAGGCATATAGATCAAGCATAGTCAAGATTTAATGAAGAATAATTTTGAGTTTCTGTTTCTCTATCAAGAGGAGAACAGAGGGCTTTTCTTTTGTAAAAAGGTTTTGTATAATTGTGTAAATATGGAATAGAAATATTTTACAACAAATTTGAATGCCACAACACTGTACCCACATTTTTCCCAATCTTTCCTCCTTTATGCTTCAGAACTGCATGCAGGGAAACCTTTCACAGATGCTTTTTCTGGTAGTGGCCAACTGACAGCTACCACCCATAGAGCATCTCTGTGCATGCTTGCAGTTTCAAATGATGTTCACATAGCCCCTTCTTCTGTGCATGAGGTCAAATCATAATTCACAAGTCTCAACTGAGGCTCACTTACTCTTTTCCAGAATGTTTTTTCAGACTCTTCTGGCACAGGCTGATTTGTGACACTTGTTGAGCTGCGGTATCCACTTGTTTTAATATTTATGGGGAATATGGTGGGAAGTGATGAGTGATGAGAATGATTTCTTAGCTGCTTCTTTGAGTGATTACAAGTTTGAAAGTCATAACCATGATGTGCACCTGCGAAGGGTAATGAACTGCCTGCTCCTGAGAAATAAGAGACAACCTGTTTTGTCCCTGGAAGAATGACACTTACTGATATCACATACAACTAGAAGGGGAAATAAATCTGCTTGGGCACATAGGAGATGACAGAGCACTCTTACATAGATAAATTGTACAGTCATATGCTGTGTCTGGGAAAACACAATAAAGACGCTCTCACACCTGCCAGGTTCAGCAGAAAGGAGGGGAAAGACTACTTTATTTACATATGTCACACTCTTATACAATTCCCAACTCCACAAGGGATTGGAGAGCATGTCACTTCTTTCTCAATCCCACTGGAGAAGAAAGACGCTCATCAAAGTTCTCTTGTCACAAAAGGAATGAAAAACAGAAAATACCGTTAAGTAAACATTGGCTATTATTTACATGAAACTGTGTGAAAGAATCTGACTCCAAGGTTAAAACAGAAGGCTTTAGCAAACACCAGGGCAACAATATGCCTCTCAGACAATTTGAATATTTACCATGACGTAAAAGCTCTGAGATGTGGCTGCACATTGAGTGACTCTTGCACCTTGCGAATAGCACAGAGTAGCTTTTACTCTAGCTAGACTTTTGTCTACTGGAAAGGCTAATTATGATTTCTGCACTTGCATTGATGGAAAATGGCAGTTCTGACATTTTCTCACCTATATGACACCTCTGCAGTACTGGTACAAGCAGAGAAATGTGTCAGAATTGTTAGCACTTCCAACAAGCTGGAGATTTGGAAAAAAATGGTTTTCAGTAAAATCATGACGTGTTCTTCAGAATTCAACTTCAGAACACTTAGTTGTCTTTAACCCTACATGTCAATAGAGCACGTTTTATGGGATCCTGAGATGTGTGGATATCTTACACGGACACAGGCAAGCAGCCCACAAGACAATGCCACTGGTGCCAGAAGTTGGCTACAGGTTCAAAATGGGTTGCCATTTTAAAGCACAGTGATGGAAGGGTTTGGCTTAAAAGGGAAGAAAGGAGAAAAAAATGGAAAAAAGGAGTGTGGCTGACATGGCAGCTGCTCTGCAAGGCTGACCTGCCTGCTAATCAACTTGCTACTGCATTCTGGATTAACGCGGTAGAAAATGTGAGCATGCAAAGGCAGTTGCATAAACATGCCTTGTATTAAGATAAGGATTGTTTGATTTTCCATTTTTTTATAAGCCCAAGCAACAGCAAGACCTTTCTCTATCAGAATCAGTCCTACAACAGCATGTTAGATCAGTGAAAATCTCAAAACTGCTGCTTTCAGCAGCACAAAGGGCCAGTCTCAACAGACTTGCATAATACAGAGAAGGTCTCAATAGAGCACCAGTTCTCCAGTGTGATTGACAAGGAGTGGATGATGTTACCACCAACAGTTGGAGAGAGAGAGAGCTTGAAAATAGGACTTTGCGTTTGCCTTACATGACATTATTCAACTCTGGGAATAAGAATAAACCCCAAGTGTGTATCAGTTCGTGTGATAACAATGACTTTCTTGACAAAGGATGTTATAACAAGGCTGAATGGACTCTTCGATGGTGCTTGTGGCACAATGAACTTTTTAATAAGACAAGACTGGTAGACAAAGGGTAAGCTGAACCATATCTGTCTCTGGTGTTTTGGCCAGACTCATGTGACTCAATCCTGCAAGTCAATTACCAGCTACATGCAAAAGTAAATATTTATTAACATTTAATACAAAAACCCTCCTGCATCCCTCCAAGTATGGCTGAACTCTGTTGAATGGCTGTATTTTGTCTTCTAAACTATTTCACTGCCATCTTATAGCTTTATTTTGAAGCTTTTGATACCTCTGCTGTTATCCACTCGGCCTTCCATCTCCCAAAGCACGCTTCATTGTTTCTGCCTCAAGAAGGGCCTCTCAAACAGCAAGCAGATCAAAGACCTCTGCCTGGGCCCAGATCAAAATTAACAAATAGAAAGAAAGCGGGAACAGAATCAAATGACAGTTTTGCTAAACAGGCAGGCTGACTTCTGCAACATATGTGGTGGCTGCCAGGCAGAGGTCCCACCTATAGAGAGCATGAAGTTTTAGTGCAGAACAACTTGGGAAGGCAGGTGGAGGCCTGCCAAAAAAAAGTCTGGAGCACAAACTGTAACTGCAGGGTTATTACAATGGTGGAATTACCCCTTGAGGTGAGATTACTGATGTTCCTAATGGTCTGAAAACAGCATGGAGACCTGGGAGCTATACTACTGTGAGGAGCTGAGCTGTGTCAACACGGCTCTCTTACAAGGATGCAGCCTGGTTTACAGAGATGTATAAAGAAGCTCAACTTGATACCTTTCTTTCTTAGTTGATAGCATACACTCTGGATGATGCTGTTTAAATCTGTTTAAGTATTTATGCACTGTGATACCAATCCGTGAGTGTAAAGAGACAGCAAGTTTTGGCCTGTCTGAACCAAATACGCTCTGCATATCAAGTTCCCTGCCAACAACTTATTAGACAGAACACTGAGTTGAAGAGAAGTCAATTACATCACTATTAAACTTTGATACTCTACACAGACAGAAACAATCATGCTCGCACCACCATTTTACATACAGGATTTAGTTACACCCCCAGAGTGCAGAGAAATAATAAGTTGTACATACTTTGGCACACAACAGTGGTGAACATTATATTTTTAGTTTGGTAAAAATAATTGGGGGAAGATTCCTAGCATAAGGTGATACTTGCCCAAGGCTACGGGGGCAGGACAGCAGTGAAAAAGCCTGGTAAATGTGAATGTGGGAGTTCAAGGCTTGAGCGGATGGTAGAAATGACACACCAAACCATGGGTGAATGATTTCCTCCATAAACAACAGAGTTCAGCTGGGAAAAAAAAAAAAAAGAAAGAAAAAAAATGAAAAAAAAAAAAAGGAAAATTTGTCTTTTATCTTTAAGTATCAAAAGAATTGCCTGGATATTTATTGTTACTTGGAGAGCAAGAGGCATAGTATGCAGAGAACTGTTGAAGAATAAAACATAGGTTACTGGTGGAAGGCTTTGCAGAAAGTAACTTAAGACCCTGACTGCGGCTCAGCTGAGAGGTGGATAAAATTACAATATACACGGAAATTGTTCCTTAAAAAGAGCCATCACTTAGTGACAGACTTTGCCCAGCACTATGCAGCACACAAAAACCAAACCCACAGAGGAGAGCCTGTTACTGCTATTCAAATTTTTATTTTACAACTTTATTAGCATTACACATACTTAGCACTGTAGTGCATAACTGTAGTCTGTTATGAGGCCTGCAGGTTGTTATATCCTGAAGATACATTACATTGTATGTAGATTGTATATCCTAAAGATACACCGTAAAGGTTTAGTGGTATGATGCTCTCATTATACCAGAAATGTTAATTTTGAATGTGAGATGTAACATAAGTCAGTCTTGAGGCAGCAAATTTTAATGGTTCTCATAGGTTTAATAGCTAGGTCTTCAAGGCAAATTACTGCTTTTCATCTCTAAGAGGTTTACAAATGATGGCACTATCAAAGTAAACTTTCAGCCCTGCACAATCAGATACTAAATATAATTGCACCTAATTACACTGGATTTTTAAGGTTGTTAAGAAGAGTTTGCATAAATACCGTATTTAAAAGGACACATTTAAATAGAAGTGTAGATTTACATAGCTGTCATCTTGAAATATTTATAAAAGAGAATTCCTAAACAATAGCATATGACACCAAGACAATTCCAGATTCATTATCAGGAGAAAAAAGTTTCTTGTAATTAGACGACCCCAATAAATACCCCCAGAAACATGGCAACGATGTTAAGAAAGAGCACATCACTAAAGGAGATAAGACCAGGCATGTAACTAATTTAAGATGTGGCCAAAGTTATTGTGCTTTCTTTTTATGCAAAATGATGGCTAAAATACATGTTAGATGTTGTGACTGAAGATAGCAACTCTGGGAGAAATGCCCTAGGAGCAGAAATGTCAGCACTGCTTACACCACCACTGGAAGCTGGGGGGGTATTCCTCTGGTAGCCAAAGGCAAAGCACTCTCCTGCCAAAGCTGATGAAACAAAAAAACCAAAACCAACAAAACCCCAAAAGAAGACACAAACCCTGTTTTACAACTGTTTGTATTTCTTTAAAGCCAAACAAAATCAGTACTCAGTATTTCATCTTTTAAAGAGGTTGTGATTCATTTAAGAAAAATGAAAAGCTAAAGGAGATAGTGCTGATTTTGGGTTGCCGGCAAAAAGTGACTTTTTTTCCTTCCCCTAACTTGAGATGATTTTTAAAACAGTAAACCTATGCTCTTCTACTTTTCAGCAAAAAAAAATTTCAAATGAAGATTGCTGACTAGCTCTATTCATTTCCTACAATTGTCTTGTCTTGCCTCCTAGAAGTAAATGTCCAGTAGGATGTACCTGGATGAAAACCTCCAATTTAGCAATTTGAGTTCAGTAAGTTTTCCTATGTATTATTAAAAAAACCAAAACNCACGTTCGCCCTGCACCGCGGGGAGGGAGAGCGGCACCGGCACCGCAGCTCTGCCCGCGCCGCCGAGGCGGCACCTGGAGCTCCCGGAGCAGAACCAGCCCCGCGGGGGCGGGGGGGAAATCTCACCCACCCCTTCACCTCCGCCGGGCGGAGCTGGCTGAGCCGGGNTTCTTTCCCTCCCCCGCCGGCCGGGCGGGCGGTGGGCAGTGCCCGCGGGCTACCGCCGCGGGAGTGGGACGGAGCGCCGCGGCATCCCGGCTCCCGCAGCCATGGCCGAGCCCCTGCGCCGCCGGCTCCCGCTGCTCCCGCTGCTCCTGCTGGCAGCCGGGGGGCTGCGAGCGGCGGAGCGGAGCGGCGGCAGCAGCAGCGCCATGGAGGAGCTCGCCACCGAGAAGGAGGCGGAGGAGAGCCACCGGCAGGACAGCGTGAGCCTGCTCACCTTCATCCTTCNTGGCCATGATCTACGGTGAGTTCCGCCGGGGCCGCGGCACCGCCCGCGCCTCAGCCCCCGGTGTCAGCCCCGGCAGGTGCCGGGAGGGGCCGGGGGCGGCGGCGGGCCCGGTACTGGCCGCGCCCCTCCGTGCCGCCGGAGGAGCACCGAGCTGCTGCGGCTGGCGGGCGGCAGCGCCCGGGTAGGCCAAGCCCCAGGCAGGGGAGCCCCTCGCTGCAGAGCCCGACGGTCTCCGCCGGTGCTCCTGGGTGCCCTCCCCTCGCCGGCGCCTTTCCTGGGGATGGGGACAGAAGGACACTGAGGGGGGACGCGCGGTCCGCAGCCTCCCGTGCGGCAGCGGAGAGGTGTCCTGCGGGAAGGTGCGCCCCACCACCGTGGACGTGCTGCCGAAAAACAGCGCTCAGTGACCGTCCCCGCCGCAGAAAGGCAGCTCGCCGGCCGTGCTTCCAGCAGCATGGAGTGCTGAGCCGCGCAGGTCACCGCGGCGATGACTTTGGGGAGCGCCATCGCGCTGCCCGCGCCGTGCTGTGGCCGCACCCCGCGGAAAGGAGCGTGTTTAGCCTCCGGGTTTGCTCTCTGGCTGTCGGCGCGCTGCTGTCACCGGCGGCCGCTTTTGCGGATCCCGACTGACCGCAGTGACACCAGACACCCTGACACTGTCCGCAGCTCATCCCGAGCCCTCCTGTACGAGTAATGAGGGCTGTATTGAGTTGAGTTCGCCCACTCCAGGCCCCTCTCCTCGGTGGATATGAGTAAAGGGACAGTAAATCCTTCAGAAGTTGTGTGTCTCCCCTGCGTTTGTGGGGCTGATGCTCCCGAGGAGCCGGGCTCTGCTGGATAATGTTAATGCTGCTGGTCTGCTCTCCCTGGTGCTATGAATGCGTGGCGCAGAGGGCGGCAGGTGAGCCTGAACTGGGGGCGCAGAGCCCTCGCTCCGTGGGGAACTCCACGGTTGTATTCGGTGTGCAGTTTGCTACGCAGAGCATAGTGGGTTGCGGTGAAGAGCAGCCATCCATTTGAAAAATTATTTGTCTGCTGGTGATTGGCTACTACCATAAGTGCCGGGGGCACTACTTCTCCTTCTCCAGTGGAATCTGTTCCTACTGAACCGTGTGAAACACTTGCCCGATTTTGGTCGGGATAAGCATATTGAGGGTAACCACACATGAGAAATTCAGCACTTGAGGGGAGGGGGAAAGTGAAGCGTTTCCTCCCTGATGAGTACTACTGCTCTTGAGAGCTATGTGATTGCTTGCAAAGCAGTGGAAATTTCCTCTGCTGATGCTTCTCTTAAACCATCCCAGTTTGCTCTTAGTCACTGATCTCCTTGCTGCATTGCTGTGTACTTCATATATGCTCATTGCTGAAAACCAACAGATTAACAACTGGACATATAAGTAAGTTATGCGTTGGCATGATAATGCTTAGCAGCTGAAGAGAGCCCAGGAGACAGTAGATTAACTGTCTGTATTGATTGGAAAAGATACAGGGTAAGGTGGTATTGAAGACGTTTAGATATTACCCTAGTGTTGTCACCTTCGGAAACTTCATTTGTGATGTTTTATGATCATTTCAGTGGCTTAGTTTATGCTGAAAATCTTGTGTACGTGGGTGTGCTAATGCATGCAATAGAAATGTCAGGGCATTGAGGGCATTTGGGTATGTGTTTTGATGAGCTGCTTGGGAAATGAGAAATGGTTCAACTGGAGAGATTCTGCCTCTCATTAAACTCAAATTAGTTTGCTCTAACACGCAGTTCCTGATCTGTGAAAGGGGTGTTAGGTTCCCAATTTGACATACAAGTGCTGAAATTTTGTCTTAGGAAAGGCACAATGCTGTATCTCTTTCAGCCCCACTGGTAGCATCCAAAAAAGAATAACTGGCTCAAACTATTGCATTTTCTAGGTGCGCCCTCACTTAAATAATTTTGCTTTCATAGATCATTTGTCAATACAATTGCCTTCTAAATGAGTCCCCTTATTATATCAAAATACATGCTGTTCTGCCTCCCAAACAAACAGACTCTTGTCTTGTCATGGCAAACATCCCAGGAAACATGTTTGGTGAGTTCAGTTCCTACCTAACAGGGTTAGCCTCCATGCTGGTAGAGCGCTGCTGAGACCTGGCTTCACTTAAGCGTTTCACAGACTTTCTATAGAGCAAAAAGAATAACACAGCAAGTGCCATAGTAACTTTCTGTTATACTTCTGATAAGCGGGCTTAAGTCTCCTCTTCCTTCTTTGTTGCTTAAACGACAGCAGCTAAACTGAGAGATAGGTTTCTATTTTGCTGATAACTTGCTATCTAAGAAATGCACTTTAAAAAAACTATATATGTATTTAAAGTACATATATTTGATCAGTCTGCCTTAAATGCAAAATCATAAGGCAATATGACAAAGAAAGAGTTTGTAGTTCTAAAAGCACATCTATTTAGCTTACAACGTGCTAAATATGATTGACTTCTAGTGCTGAAACTGTAACAGAGGTGCTGCTCTGTGGAAGTTAAATACTAGCCAATATCAGCTGCTCCAGCAACAGTATTGCTAATATTACTAGTGCAAGTTATTATGGAGCAATTAAAAAAATCCAGCACAACCCAAGAAAACACCAATCCACAACAGAGAAATTAAGGAACTGAAACTTTGCTGACACATATCTTTCAACTTGTGATAATGATTGTGATGCTTGCTTTTCTTAGCCTTGGTCTGAGTTGAAGAATAAAGTGTTCCGAGACATGTTTGTCCTGAAGAGGTTCAGTGGTGACTTTGTTTTGCAGGCTTCTTGGTTCTCTGCTGAGAAGCATCGCCATGTGGTAGGAGCAACAGGACATGGACCATGCACCTGGAGAGCTCAGGGTGGACTTAGGGGTGGGAAGTGATGGTGGGCCCCCAGCACTCTGCTCCTTAGGAGGCAGCTGTCTGGATATGTAGATGTTTCCCAGCAGATCCAGTGGTATCACTGCCAGCAGGCAATTACTTTGTCCCTTTTCATAAGTGATAATTCAGGCAGCTGGCCACCCATGAATCAGCATAGGTGTCAATCCTATCAGGTACCTGCTTGTCTGTGGGGTTGTTCTGGAATGTCTGGGGGCCACATGTGCTAGTGCTGCAGATATAAGTAAAAGCAAACTGGACTTGGGTACAGTGAAAGAATAACAATATGTGAAGAGAAATGTAATACTTCTATTACGTTTTGTGGAACACAAATGACAGAAAAGCTGCAAATCTTCAGGATAAAAACATTATATCTGTTCTGGAATACTCTGTATCAGGCTGTTTCTGTATCCACAGAGCAGATACAGAAAAGGTCTATTTTTAGCTCATCTGGCTGCAGTGCTCTCTGTTAGAATTCTAGTATCTATCTACACATGCTAGAGATGACCTAACTCATCTCCACTGCCAGCAAAATAATGTCAGTCTTGGTTTTTAATAAGCCACTTTGACATAAGCCTACTAATACTAGATTTAGGATCATAACTGAGCACCCAGTTTTGATAACATTATCCTTTCTCTGGCAACCTGCTTGTTCTTCCTGAATATTATTTTAAATCACTTTGTTACAGGCTTTTAAAGTAAGTCTTGCTCAATTTTTTGGCTGCTCAGTATGTTTTAATTATAATACAAATCTTTTCTATAAGCTTGCCTTATGGCCTGTGACTGGGTGGAAAAATTACAAATTCTTCTTTTGAGAGAAATTTAGAAGAAATGTTATATAGCTTTTATTAACCTACAAGTATTTCAGGTTTGCTCTTCAGGCAGGGGTAGTTGGATAGCTCATAAATTGCTGGTGTTTCTAAAGTATCTTTGGAGTACAATTCATCTGTGGTCCTCAGGGCAGTGAATTTGCATTTCTTTGTTTATGTGGGTTAGGATTTTGTTGTTGTTTCTATGGGTTTGGAGGTTTTATTCATTTGTTTTTATAAGGGCAGTGTATTTAATTAAGATAAATTAGTTCATTTTTACGTTTGTTAACTTCATCTTCATGAAAAGTTCTGTCAAATCAACACCAGAATACCATCTGATCATGGCATAAGCCAAAGAAGAGAGAAACGGCAGCTTGGGTTTCTTTTGTGTGAGGAAGCCTTTGGTGACATACGGGGCTGTTAAAGTGGGTACTGCTCCCACGCAGAGGCTGAAGGGGAAAGGTGTTCCTCTGTGTGTACTGTAATTCTCATGTGAGTTAGAAAGTTATCACAAACAGATGCCAGATCTGTAATAGAGCAGAGCTCACACGCCTGCCTGCCTTCTGCTCCTGCGTGAGTGCTCTGGTTGGGCTGGTTGGAGTGTGCTGAGCTGAGGGCAGGTAACCTATGTCTGGTGCACAAGCTTGTTGTCAGAGTGAGGTGGTTCCATGACAGGTTAATGCTGCACTTATCTGGGCCCTGTAGCAGCTCGAGGTTTTCCTTTTTGCACTTCAAAAGATTTCTTTTGGAGCCACTTCCAGTTTTTCTTTGCTATTTTGCAATAGAAGTATGTCTCTATACAGGTCCTCCAATGATTCTCCCTGAAAGAACACAAGGACTGATCTGCTCTGTGGATGCAGATCATCTGCAGCTACTCTAGTAACTTCTGCTCTTGGCACAGATGAGAAAATGGAAAAGGAGAGAGTGAGGGAGTATATAAAAGCTATCAAATCCAACAGGATGCCCAAAATTACTTCTCAGGTGCTGCTGGTGTCCTCATCTCAGTGCCTCTTTACTTAGTCTTTGGGGTCTATGGTTTTGGGAAGAGGTCGATGGGAGAGATCAGGGCCGGGCTTTCACCTGTCTCCTTTTTGTTTGGTGAAGAAGGCCTTTGTTTTAAAGATGGCCATAGGAAAGTGACAGGGGAAGTTTCCTTGGCTGTGTTAAGAAAAATCTGTGTGGCAACTGGTGTGTAATCTCATCTCTGGATTTCACAATACTGCATTGTAAATTTTCTGTAATGAACTGTAATTGGTCATTCAAACAGCTTGAACAGTTCAGATACTGTTCTTTTAGATATTTAATTTTAAAATATTGTGCTGAACAGGAGTGGTTTTAGCTGTGTATTCCTTTGTAGTGTATCTTTAATAGATATTTCTCACCTCCTGTGCTATAGAAAGGTTAGAACACCTGAACACTGAAACTGCCTTCACCGAAAGCAATTATCCACACAGCAGGAAGTGCTTCTGGGTCGCCTGTACAACCAGCCCTGAGCAGCATTTAGATGTATCTGTGCAACATGGGAAACACCTTTCTTAAGTACTGTGTGTCCTGGGCTCACTAACAGAGTGACTGGAGAGAACTCTAGACTTCTGCTGTGTGTGCTCCCAGCATAACTGGAAACAGATGTAAGCCTTGCCCCTGACTTACCCAAACTGTCCCTTCTCAGGGGATTGGCCTTGACTGCAAGCTGGGGTGGTTTCCTGCAGCGCACATAGATAGCTCTGGGAGCAGTGATGGGAAGGCTCGATTCCCTGCAACTGAAAATTGTCATGGTTCAGCTAGCTACAATCCTCTTGGATCCTCAGTCCCCACAAGCCTCACTTTGTGGATGCATAGCAGCCCTTTCCCCCACTCCTTCCTTCTGAAAGTTGGCCTCCCCTACCAACTGGCTCTGCAGAGTAGTTCAAAGCATCTTAGAGAGCTGGGTGAAACCTTTTCCTTGCTTCTGGTAGGGAGCTATTTCCACTCCTGTCTGCTGCTATCTGAACAACCATTCTCTCCATTAGATGGTGGAGGTGGCAGCTTCACCCTCAACTGATTTAGAAACCAGGTATGTGAAGCGGGAACCTCAGCTCCACTACTATTAAAAAAAAAAAAAAAAGTTAGAGGACACAGTTTGCAGTCCAGAACTATGTATCTTGGCCTTTTCGGGGCCAGAAGTAAAAATATTTTGCAGTTCCTATCTAGGCCTTTGACAGGTGATGTGTACCATGGATGCTTTCTCCTTGCTTACATGCTAAAATGCTGTGAGTCCAGCACAGGGCTGCTGAACTGTCCCTGTGTGTTCAAGAGACAACCTCAATATCTAACTCAAGTCTGTTGTTTCCATGCTGACAGCCACAAATACCAGCTGGTAGACTTACTTATTTTTTCCCCACAACAGAGTACTTATTTGTGACTCAGGATTAAAGCTTTATCCCTGTTAAATAGTGA
The DNA here is from genome assembly GCA_013397175.1 of Platysteira castanea. Lineage (NCBI taxonomy): Eukaryota > Metazoa > Chordata > Aves > Passeriformes > Platysteira > Platysteira castanea. The sequence continues at coordinate 676,367 of VYXC01013167.1, forward strand.
ATATAGCCTTTCTTGCCCTGCTTTAGACTAAGTGGTGCCTACAGTGATACAAGTAATTTTTTTAGAAGAGTATTTATGTTGAAGGGGTTTTTACTAGTGTTGTAAAGAACACACAGTCATTCTCAGCAGTTCAGATTTTTTCTGTCTACCAGAGAGAGGTAATTTAGCTAAAATGCACTGCTTTTTTCTCTCCTATTAAAAAGCACTTCAGCCTGCAATTAACTGAGTGTGAAGGAAGAAAAGCAAAATTGTAGGAAAATGTTGGTTTGGTTTTTTTTTCCCCCCCATGTCCTGAAATCAGACAATTCACTTTACTTTAGAAGTACCAAAAGGGCCTTGAGAGCTATGGTGGAAGAAACTGTGTTGAGGTTTATTTTTTTCTTTTACTGGGGAGAAGGAGTTCGAGGCTCCCTCTAAATTAAAGTTGAGGAGATGCTCTTAGCCAGAGGAGGTGTGTGATTTCTTGTGCTTTCTTCATGGCTTTGGCATTCCATGTTCCTTTTTGAAGGCTGGGTGTAAGCTCTTCATTTCTCTGGATGCAGATGTATGAGTGAGTGATACATGGAGAAAGATCACACCCCTCTCCTGGCAGAGCTCCTGTGGGTGCAGCACTGCTGCCAGGAGTGTCTGTGGGCTTGGCTACACTGCTACCCCTGATGGCTCAGCCGTGGGGTAGATCTGCTGCCACGGGAGGGTCCTGGCCCTAATGCCACACTGGTGGGACTTGCAGGTCTGCTGTAGTCCCAGCTACTTCTCCACAGCTGCTACCTTCTCTGTTTGTAGCTTTCTTCAAAATGCCTCCTCCTTGTTGAAATAGGTCTGTAGTAGATGGTTTTAAAGGCAGCTGAAGCTACCAAAATGCCTGTTGCATATTTTATAAGTGCACACCATGGGTGTGTTACTGATTCCTCCTCTGTTACCTTGTAGGCTCCTTGGAGGGAGGAGTTGAAACAGCAAAGCTGTGGGTCCTGGTGGTCTGGCTTTGTGGAAACGTTTAAATAAAGTGGTCTGCTTATTCAGAATGCCATGCCTTTGCATAGCTGTCTTCACTCCTCCTTTAGACTTAAAAAAATAAGTTAGGATTGAGGAGATTTTTTTGAAAGTAAATTTGACATGTTCACCTGCTCTTTTGTTATGAAGCTGGGGGACTATTCTTAACAAAGAAAGGGATGGAAACAAAGGAGCACAGTACAAATGTATTCTAAAATGCAATTAACTTGTCTATGCATAAGATGACAGTCTTTAATGTGCTGGCTGTCTATGGAAGTGTGGTGTGTGCACCTGCATGTCTTGCCATCAGTAGCTATCTGAAAAGAAAGCTGCTTGTGTGGCTTGCTGTCACCTACGTGTGAGAGCCTCCTCTGTGCCAGCTCTGCAGCAGGACACGCTGTGTCCATGAGTGGTGCCGACACACTGTGAAGGTAGTTATTGCCTCTCAGGCTCGGAGGCTGTCCCATTAATTCAAGAATTGGATTAAATATGAAAACTGCTGTTAACCTTTGCCATTGCTTTGAATATGAGATATTAACAGAAAGATGTTATAGCTGATGATAGTTTAAAAATAGCAAGTGTCCCACATGGATATGACTAGCTTTTGGTTTTCACTCGGAATCCATTAGAATGAATGCTATCTGCTTCCACACCAATTCTAAGAAATTATTTTCCCCACATACACACTTCTTAGCAATTGATATCAAGCCCTTCAGTAGTGAAAGGGGACCTGCATTTTAAGTGCCATATGCCTTTGCTGTTGTTTTACTGCTGCACAATAATTCCTGTTTCTCATTCCTTTGTGTCAGTCTTCTTTGTACTTACTGATTGTGTAATGGCCTTTCTCCTGAAAAGATTTTCCTTATCCACGAGACAACTTGACTATTCTTCTTAAAATGCCTTCTTAGTGAGTGAATTGTTAATGTTTAGCCACAGAATCCACCCTCTGCTGCAGTTAGAGAACTTGCTTTACAGTCTTTGCTAAAAAATAACTCACACTTGTCCCTTCCAAAACTCTGCTGAGTATGGAGATCATATATTTACATTCCTTGTACACCCAGAACTGTTACTTGCAGTCTCAGGATCTGGCTGACTTAGTAGGTGAATTACAAACTCTACTTTTATCTACTGTGAAGTATTAAAAAAAAAAATATTACGTTTGGAGAAGTAGAGGCTTCATATGGGCATCTTTGAAAGTGACCTGGGTTGGCTTTTCTGTGTAATGGCAATTCACAAAAGGCTTAGTTAGGTTCTGCCTTGCTGATACTGTATTTGCTTCTCTGTGTAGGGGCAACGAAGCTGGTAGCTTAAAGTGGTTGAGAGAGAGAGAATACAGTTCATGCTGTATTTGTGTTTGCTACTAGATGCTATATTTAAACTAGTTATTCATGGCTTGAAATACCAACTTATTTTAATTGGCTTTTAGCTTTGCTGTGTAATTGATGCTTTCCAAGTAGCCTTTAGAAGTTAGGCTCCTTAGAAGAGTTCAAAGTGGCAAACACAGAGGGCTCCCTGGCTAGCTGGGAGGAAAGGGTATTCACAGGAGATGTGAAGCAGTGCGTGGAGATGGCATCACTGACCACACTGCAGTTTTGCACTGTCTGGAAAATACAAGAATAACATGGAAGAAGAAACCTGATGTAAAGGCTTATTTCTGTTGGGGGAGTGCCACCCGATTGTTTCTCCTGGGTTATCTTTGATATTTTAGTTGATTATTATGTAATGTTATATATTAAGAGAAGAGGAGGCTGACTGTAAGTGACCTTCCACAGACATGCCTGGCAGGGTTGGCTGTAGCATCCTCTCCTGGCTCACAAAATTCAAGGAGGCACTTCTGCTTGTTCAGTTTGTCTTGAAGATTTATACTTTGACAGTCATCTTTATACTGCTGCACAACATAAAAGGTGTGGCTTTGTCATTCCTAGCTACAATACTAGTGTCTCACAGGGAACGTATTCCCACCAGACATGGGTTACAGTGAATCATTCTTGGAAGAAGATGAGTATTTTGGAGATGTGTTGGTGTGTGTGAAATAACCTTAATTCCAGAATAGACTTTTATATGGGCAGCTGAGTACCAGGACACTGTTTCAAGCTAAACTTTATTGCTTTTGATGTCTGCACAGTAGTATGTCTGACTCCGCAAAAATTTGTTTATGAATTTGATTTTCTTATCTAGAGACTTTTAACCTTCTTTCAAGCATGTTCACCTGTGTTAAAACAATGTATATACACATACTCACAATCTCTTTCTGATTATCTTTTACAGAGATACATAGATATATAATTAATCTTTTCCTCAGCACTGCATGACTGAAGAGTTAGTGAGTGATTTCCTAATGATGACCTGCTTGTTAAGCTGCAGAAACAAAATATAATCGCAGCATACTCTGGTTATACATGTGCCTACATGAAACAGAGAAATGTCAACATAGATATCTTGGTGATACTTGGTACTTGATTATGTCCCCCATTTCCTCAGGGAGCCATAAAAAGGCTTTATTGCTTTTGCTGGCAAATGCTTGAGTACACTTATTTCAACATTTTCATTTTTTGATCCTAATGGTTTTGGGATCTCTTCCAAAGTAGAAAAGATGGGACAGTGCCATTTTTGTTCTCTGTACTTCAAAATAGTTAATCTCATTGCATCAGGTGCTTATGATGTTAGATAGTGCTTTGTCAACCCTAATTATGGATAGGGGAAACTTTGCATTATTTGTTGTTCATATGTATGACACAGCCCCTCTCCTAAAGACAGAAATTTGGGGCAGGAGGTGTAAGCACAACCTGCTTTGCATTTATGATCACTTTATTCTTACCCTGGGGAAGCTAAGGCCCCCCATCAGGGTCTCAACCTTCCAGGTACTGCTTAAACTTAGAGTTATGTTCTTAAAACAAAAACCAGACAAACAACCCCAAAATCTGCCTCTGAAGCATTAGGTTTGCTAAGCTCACTAGCCGAAGTCAGAGGTTGACTTTACTTCTCTGTTACCAGGCCACAAGTTGTTTTTCTGCAAAAGGTACCTAATTAGGTAAGTCTGCCACAGTTTTCAGAGACATGTGAGACTCCCACAATTTTTGAAGCATGATGTCTATACAAATTTTGTTAGCCTCCTTTTGCTCTTCTTTCTTCATTTGCATGATGCTGACACCTAAGTCTTGATCTCCAGTGGTTCCTGTCGTTATTTACTATTGTCATGTATTTTAGGTCTCCTGGAAATTGTATTATGCTGACTGCCTGCTTTTTTTGGGGGAATCTCCTAACACTCTTTCCTTGTTACTTCACTTCTCACCATGGTGCATCCAATAGCTTATTTTAAAGCTGCCAGCCTGGATTCCTCTCCGTACATCAGACCTACCTTTTTTTCCCCAGTCTAAACTAAAAACCTTTGCTCACTTCCCTTCCTCATGGGAATGTGAGGATTGGCTCAAGATCAGAATGGCTGAAATAGCTTGTCATTTTTATCTTCCTCCTGCAACCACAGTCTTCATCACTGTGACTGGTTCCCCTGACCACTGATGAAACTATCTGTGCCTTGTCTTCACCTGTAAGCTGTTTAAGCTGTGTAAGTTATTTCTAAGTAACTTATGAGTAAGGTATGAATTCCTATGTCTCTCTACACATCTAGAGTCCAGGCTTTCATTTCAACACTGACTCCTTTAATGTTCTGGTTCTCAAGGCACAGGAGAATTTTGTTCACATTAAATTTTTGCTGTTCGTGTTATGAGAAACTTTTTTCCTTGACTTTCTCATGCTTTGTTGCTGTGTTCTCAGCTGTCCTCAGAAAAGTGAAATATAAAGATGCCTCTCTCTCTAGGACCATTTAATCATAACAAGAATCAAACTAACATTTTTTAAGTTGCTAATAGACTGTGTCAGGACTGAGACCTAGTTTTTAGCTCTTATACTTTAAAACAATGCTTGAAGTTTGACTCATGAGCAACATATCACAGCTATGTGAAGAAATCTTGGGCTATTTAGACTATTTACCACCAGGGTTATGGTATACAATTTTTTTTTGAACAGTCAGCAAGGAAATTTGTGTTAATTTGTAACATTGATAATAAATAACAAATTTATAACAAGTTTGTAAAAAACCCCATCTTTCAGTAAACTAAAGCTTCTAAGATCTTAAGAACCCTTAATTGCAGAAAAGGGTAATGCATAAGAAAAATAATTGGAGCTTTTGTAATTATGTCAAAGTGCCAGAATCCAAATGATGCAATACGTGCATGGCATTTTTGATCCTTGAACAGATCACATTTGACCCGTGTGTCAACATGCACACCACACACAACATGCACACTTCAGAGTTGAATTGCTCACTTTCCAGAATAGCCTGTTCTTGTGTAATACTCTGTCTGAGCACAGAGACAGATTTCTGATGCTTCACTTGATTGGAAACAGTATTTCCTTGCATTTGATTTTGTATAGAAAATACACCAATTTACATGTGGATATGGTTTTTTTTAATGACACTAGAAAAACTTGTCAACTAAAATTTAAGTTCTTCTTTCTGTTGTCCTGATACATAAACTGAACGTATGTTGTGTGGAGAATATAAAAAGTCTATGAATCATATACTGAGATAAATATATGACTGGTGGAAAGCTGATACACCTTAAGTTAATAGTTAGGTGTATGCCTAAATTTAACTGTTCTTACTGTAGGTGGTTTGCCTGTTACATTGTGTTTGCCTTACTGGTTGAGAGACTTGAAACAGCAGCTTGTTGACAAATGCAGATTTATGGGAAGTTCCTGCTCAAACAAGGCAGTGGTTTGGAGGCAGTGGACTGCTGCAACCAGGAGGATGTCCTAGAGCTGTTAAAAAGGTTTGGGAAGACATTATTTATTTATATTAGCAGCTGTTTGCCAGAGGTCCGTTCCATAATGCCAGGCTTCAAAGTTAAGGAAAATTAATTTGAAAAAAATATCCTATTTTTAAAATATCTGTAATGCCTGGAACAAAGCTCATTTTTGTACTGGAACTTGAACTGACCAAGTTCCTTGGGCTAGGAGTTACTACTAGGATGTCGCATTTGCAGGTCACGTTCTATTAGTCAAGTGGTTGTTTAGGCCGGGAAAATTTATCTTTGGCTTGGGCTTTGATGGGCTTGAGGATCAAGCAGTCTTGTTGTAAGCGTCAGTGAGCAGGAGGTCAGCCAGTACTGAAGAAATCACCTAACCTGGCCAGAAGAAGTTGCAGAACAGATTCCTGAAGCAACAGGTACCCCAAGGAGAAATGCTTGGCTGAAGTGTGTCTGCAGAGAGAGATGTAGCCAAGGAGAAGGCAGAGGACTCAGTCAGGTTTATTGAAATGAACTGAGATGCTGACTATGGGAAGACAGAAATATTCAGGGGGGGATATGAATTTTTTTAGGGGTGGCAAATTAATGGCTGAAAAGGTAGAAGCTTTTCTGCAAGGAAGAAAAGTATTCTGATTTACTAGTCTAGTTTTCCTTGCTATATTCCTGTGCTATTTGTTTGACCTTTCTATTTGGTCTGTGGGTCACAGTCCCATAACCTCAAACCTTTGAGGTAATAAATAGGAAATACTGAAAAAGAATACTTTCTCTTAGGAATTTAACTGAGGTGGGGGTTCCTGGCTTTGACTGGGCTTAGGCTGTTGAGGTATATCGTGACAAAGGTCTTCAGAAGTCAGTGTCAGTTGCACCATCTCTGAACCACCACAAGCAAATTGCTCAGCCCTTAAAAATATTTTTAGTCACCTGTTTATGCTGCTGCTTTTTTTTCTTTGTACTCCTCCTTGGTTGGTACACCTACAGGAACAGTGTGATAGCAGGGAGTACGGGGATAGTTGGGCTACTGCTGCTCATCAGCCTGAAGTTAGAACCCAGTTTTTATCACTACCTGTTTAAATGGGATGGGAAAAAAGTGTCGGTATGTATTTACAGCTCCATGAAATACCAAGTATCCAAGCATTGTAAAACCTTTTGATTTTAATTTTTGCCTTTTAAAGAAGGAAAATAATACCAGATCTGAAGTGCAACAGGAAAAATTTGCTCAAGATTGCTTGGGAAACTCACTGCTGAGTCAGATTGTGAGCTGTGATTCTGTCTTTACTCAGTGATTTCCATCAGTGTTGTCTTTACAGTTCCAGGAAAAGCGGAACCTCTACTCTGAAGCAGTCCATGCTGTGCATGCTCTTTGCTCTTGTGATGATCACACAGGGCCCCAGCTAAACACGATCTGACTTTGCTGATCTATCTGTGCCTGCGACACACCCGCACTCTTTTCTTTAGAGCTGCCACACGAAGCAGGCAGGCTGCCGTGTCTCTTACGGGACAAGTGTGAGTTAGGGAGTGTGGGGTTGCTGGAGTGCCCTTCCCCGTGGCTGAGTCTTAACCTGGCACAGAGGAGAGGAGTGACTTCTTGTGGCCTTTTTTTCTAGTCCACAGTTATAAAAAGAGCTGACTAGTTTTTTTTCAACAGTATTGGTAAAACAGTTAATAGGGGGTTTCCTGGGCACCTTGTGGGGTTTTCGGTGTTTGCCACAAGTGTCTTAATATTGGGCATTGTGTGCAATACTCATGTTGCAAGATCCTCTCAGTCCTTTATTTCCGTTTGATTTGGTGCAAATTTTTAGTTACTGTTATGGCAGAAGAATTGTGGCACACCTTGTTAATTTTCAGTTGAATTTAATGGTACATTTTCCACTTAGACTGCTGGAAAATATGATCTTTTACCCAGAGAGGAGTCAAAACTGAATCCAGTCCTCAAGGGAAATATTTTAGTAGTGACCAGTCATTATGCAGGATAACGAATATGTGGTTTTTATTTATGTAGTGATATTGTCTGCCAATTTTTTTTAAATTTTTATCTTTGTGGTCTAAAACTTGGCAGCCTTACACTCTGAGTGTTTTCCCAGTGATCCGGCAGTTCAGTCTGTCAGCATTTAGCATGAGCAATTGAGCACACCTTTTGTCAGTGCTTTGCTATTATAACAAATATGACACTTTCTCCTGCACCCATCTGGATCTCATAGCCTGAAACGTTATGGTTGCAATGATAATGCTGTGCTCATCCCCAAAGTTCTGTTGTTCCTTTTAAAATTATTCAACTATTTATTCTAGAAGAATATGGTAGGCTGAAGAGTCTATTTGCTTTCTCAAGATAATTAGCTCCAATCCCAAAACTGGTTCTCTATACCTGAGTCTAATAGCTAGGTAACACTTCACTGTAAGGAGCCAATTTGATCTCCCATTTATTGTTGCTTAACCTGCTCATATTTCATAACAATTTCTCTTGCTTAAATTGATACAGCTTGTTAAAAGCTTTGCAAAAAAAATTTGTCTTTTTACTGGGTTACATTTGCAATTGTGTAATTTATTTTCAGAATTTGTGAGAATTTTTTTTATTTGTATTGGATTCTAGCAAAAGCACTGTGAAGCTGGTTTGCCTGCTACTGAGGAAAGGCTCACTGAAGCAGGAATTCTCTTGAGGTCCTTGGCATGAATAGGCATTGCAGCAATAATTTTTCTTTTCTCAAGAACTATTTTAATTGCTGCAGCGCTGCAGCTTCAGAACACATCATTGTCAGGACCTGACATGAACATACTTTTGTACAGAAGCAACAGAAAGCTCTACAATACCTGCAACAGTGTTTCAGCGTATCTGTAACCTTTTTTACATTTTTGTCATTCCTTCTTTCTGTGAGTTACTGATCCCTAAATAAAAAGGAGTGGGGAAAGGTAGCCTTTCTGTGTATTTGGGAGGGAAGGTACTGTGAAACAACTTTATCCATACGGAAGCACATGTGGTTTTTGAAATACAGCATTTAAATGCTGCAGTGCTTCATAAACAATTTTGACTCAATTTCCACCATTTTCCTGTTTTGTTTGTAATGTGTATGTTTTCTAGCTGACCATTGTACAGATCAGCAAATCTTCAGTGCATGCTCTGAAAGCTTGGGTTTTCTTTGGATGGATTTTCATTATGGCCCTATTGCCATTCTTTACAATCCGAAGAAAGCCTGCATTCATAAGGATTACTGCATCTGCAAAGGATGAAGAATAAGTAGGAATGATGAACTCCAGGGGTCATGAATGGGCAGATTGTTCGGGGCATTTATTCAGTTGTCAGTATATTGTGGAGTATTTGGGCTGAAAAAAGTGTTAGCATTGGGTAACATACTCATTTTATTAAAAGCACAGTAGAGTACTCAGAGAGGGTGTACAGTCCAAGACACACCAGTACAGCACATGCTGTCTCTCTTCCTAAGTGTGATTGATTTGTTTATTTCTCACTGAAAGCTTGTAATTTTAGATTTTAATTCTACTTTCCATTGCTATCTGTGCTTGTCTTATCAGACAAGTCTTATCAAAAAGATGCTTGCAATTCTGAGTGGGATGCTGCACTGTGTTATTCCAGGAGCACTGAACAAGGAAGGCTTTGCCATGCTGGCTGAAGATCAGAGTTGATTCTGGAGTCTGAAATGTTCCCGGTGTTTCTCAAATATAAATAGTACTGTGACCAAGAGCTGCGTGCCTTCAGATTCCAGTTTGCCCTTGATGTTGTAGGTGTTGGTAAATGCAGATTTTTTTCTATGATATTTAGATAAAGCACTTTAGTAATTTTATCCTCATAATAAAAGTCTCTTCTGCATAAGATATTAATCAGGAGTAAATGGCCACTGGGCAGTTGCTGTACTCTTAGGTGGCATGCAGCACTTCCCTGTGCTCCATTACTGGAGCAATTTGAGGAATATCTCGCGTTAACAATTTGGTTCAACTACAACCAGCACTTCAAATAAACAAAACATAGGAAGCTAGTACAATATCATTTAAAATAGAGAATTAAAGTGAAATTGTTTGGTAAGTATTTTGGAGGGTATGTGTGAATAGTGTGTCTGGCACAGGCATGTCTTGACTACCTGGGGCTTCTGATTCCATTGGCAGTAGCTGTTTTAGCAACTGCACAAACCAAATATAACCCCTGTTAATGCTGGAGTAAAAGTACAGCATTTCAGTGAGTGTCATTTATTACACACAGTATTCAGTCTGAATAAGGTTTCCTTGCCTTTGAGGTTTCACTATCGAATCTCTCCTGGTTTAGTCAACAAGTAAATATAGGGACTTTGATATGTCTGCTGAAGTTGTCAGTGTTAGTGGTGCTTTCTGAAGACAACCTTCTCTGAACAGTATTTTGCTGCTGGTAGCTTGTTACTGACAACTCTTGCATGAAGGCCTTTGAGTGGCAAACTAAGAGCTGGAAAACAGCAGCTGTTTCAGAGAGAGGGAGAGAGAGGAAAGGAAGCAAGCAAGAGGGAAGAGATTTACCCTTGATGAAGACAGAGTACTAGATAAGCCACCTAGGTGCGTATTTTGAATACTGTTTTCTTCAGCTTTTCAGTGAAATTATTTTGTATGCACTTGCCTTCTTTAGGATCTTTGCTAGTACTAGACTTGAGCACACAGTAGTGTACTTTTTTGCAGTTCTCTGTGTGTGGACGTGTGTTCCCTGGTTTGACAGGAATTGGTGTGACTGCATTTCCTGACATCAGGACATCTGTGATTATTGCTCATACATGTTGTTAATTGAATATTTGCACTTCTGTAGACATCAGTTGCCCAGCTGTTATCTGTCAGGCTGGGTTTGTATTACTATAGCCGTGTCACAGATAACATTTTTTCCATGTTCCTACTTGATGATTTTGACAGGTCACATTGAAGGAACTGGACTGTGTAGTACATTTGTATGAACCAGCTTCCATGCTAATTCTGCCACAGAAAATTGAATAACAGTGTCCAGCATTACTATATGCCATGTTCATGTGGACTCTTAGGATATTTCACCAGGTCTTTGAACAGTGTAAAAATAATGACTGTCCTACTCCCACTCTGAAAGGGTACCAGATCAACCTGCACACGGCTTCTGTCCATTCTCAGAAAATGCATCATTTCTTTGTGCCACTGTACCTCACCCGTGCTTCAGCTGCACTAGTCCAACTTGTGCTTTATCTTGGACTCAAGGGTATTGTGTTTCTAGCAGCAGTGAGGGTCAGTTCCTAGATACTGTTGGAGATAGTGTACCCAAAATAGTAAATTACCTTGAACGGTTGACTTGAAAGGTCTGCTTTACTCGTGGTGGTGTCTGTTAGCTTCTAGAAGAGAGTTTGTGTGTGGTATATCAAGCTGTTATCATGTAACATGTTTCTGTAAAGTTTTCTTCCTTCCTTCTCCTATTCTTTGGGAATGTGATGACTACTCCTGAGGTTCACATGATCATTAAACCCAGCGATGTGTTTCCAGGGCAGTGCTGTGACTCCATCTTGCAGGTGAGGTGTTGTGGCAAGGAACAAGATTTAAAGCATTCACCGCATCTTTCTGTTGTTCCTTTCTGATGCCTGCAATTGGGATTTTTTTTTCTTGTGCTCCCACATACACTCTCACGTATCAGTGAAACTTGGAAAGCCCACTACTCTTCTAAACCAAATCCCTAAACACTTACTTGTTCAAGAATGCCAAGTCATGCCCCCTGGTGAAAAAGGACTTGTGGATGTTGGCATTACCCGGTAGCTCTTAAAGGCTCCAGTTAGGAATCTAACTCTGCAGAGAGCATGGCTTTGCTTTAAGGCTTTTGTCACTCTTGGAAGAGACCCACCTTGCTGATATCCTTAACACATTTTAATGAACTGGACATGATCCTAGTGCACAGAGCCTTCTGTGAGTTATAGCAAGGCTAATCTTAGAGCAAATCCAAGGCGTGTGTTGGAATGAGGCTGGGTTTTATATCTGAGCTGTCTAAGCCGGTGCAATGTTCTCATGTTCTGCCTGCTGATTTCTGGGAGTGGAGAGCAATTTTCTAAAGCATACTGAAATGAAGTTTATTGTGCTGTTTGTGCAGAGTGGAACACTTCAGTTTGCTTTAGAAAATTGTGTTCTGCACAGAAACATGCTATTGGAGTTAAGATGAAGCAATGATACCGGTGATGGAGGGAAAAGCCACGGGATACAGCTCCATGCAGTTTTGGTTACAGCTTCTTTGCCCTTTGCTTCTTGGGAAGTGTTTTTGTCTTTTCTTTGTTGTCAGTCAGTTTGCCATCACCCAGCCCCTTTCCTCTCTCTCTGAGCTATGTCACAGTGCCATCCCTGCTTCAGCATCTGGGGGTTTTCTGGTGTCCCTTGAGTCAGTGCTGCAGTTTTGATCAAGGTAAATGTGGAAGCCCAGCTAAATATACAGAGCTGTTTCTAATCTTCCATAATCAATGGCAGAATTGCGATGGAAACCTCTTTGGAAATATTCATAATTTTATTTGGATTTTTCTTCCTAGCATAGTAAGTAATTCTTTTAACAGCTAAAATAGATGTTCTCACTATTGTCACTTTTTTGTTTGTTTTTTTTTTTAAGAAGTCTTGACTTGCTTTTTTTAATCCCCTTTTAAAAATCTTTTATGGAGGTCTTTAGTTAATCTTTTACAGTAAATTTATTTTAAAGCACAGGCATAAGTGACGATAGGACTTAAGTCTAGCAAGAGAGAATTATACAAATTTTATTTGACAGAACTTGCCTTGCTTTTATGAAACATTTCCTCAGAAACTGGAACTGTGAAATATTGTTCTGACAGAAATATTTTCTACTCCTTGTCTGAAAAAAAAAATCAAGTTACTTTTTATGCAATCATGCTTTTTGCAAAATCTACAGCAATATTAGATGAAGATACCACAGTGACTGCTCAGTCACTGTCAGTATTTGATTGCAAAATCTTGAGTCTTGGTGACATCTCTGCAATTTGTCTGGCCTTAATATTTAATAAGCCTCATACTCTGCAACCTCAGAGTGAGAGCAGTTCTTTTAAAAACCACCTTTTACTTTTGCTGGAGTTCTCACCAGACTCTTTAAAGTTAGAGGTGTGCTTGCAACACCATGTCTGATGGGTAGAGCAGTAATCAATTTCATGGCTCCATGCTCCTGTTGTATTAAACTTTTAAGGAGTTCGCAGAATGAGTATTTTGTATAGCATATCAGAACCTTGGGTTTACTCCTGATCAGTGGGGACTATGGCAAGTCTCAGGCTGCCATTTTAGGAGGATGAGTATTAGGAGTGTCCAGGGAGTGCTGCAGCCTGTGCATTCTGGTTGTCCACTTGTTGCTGAGTGGCTCACTGGGACCTAGGCTTTTCCAGAGGGAGCACAGGAGATGAACGAGAGGGGCAACCCGTATCTGTCGGTGAAATGGCAACAGTGAAAGCAGCAGATAAAGGTCTGCTGACGTACTAGGAAAAAGCAGCTGAGCCTGCTCCATAAAGACAAATTTTTGTGTTTGTCTCCAGTAAAAAGCCATGGGGAATCTTGGGGAAATACGGTCTGAATAAACTTATTTAGGCAGCATCTGTGAACATAGGGGTTCTTCCATTCCAAACTTCTGATTTAAGTCCTGTTTTTGTCTTTGTATACACAGGAGTCAATTTTTAGGATTGCAAATCATCTGCTGGTTGCCATCAGTTGGACTTACTTGTCAGAGTGGAAAGTGCTCATCCTTTGCATTATGTATGTAAATTTGCTAGCTTGACTTGTAGGCTTTTGTTGAAACTGTTGCCTCTTCTGGTTTTTGGGCAGCCTAAGTGAAGAATCTGACTTCCTTCGTTCTGCAAACCCTTAACCAGTGGAAAGCAATGCACAAATTAGAAGTATTTGTCATTACATTGGCATATTTCACCAAGGAAATCCGTGCTATGGTTGATAACATTTTGAATTACTTTTGTGTAAGAAGCTGTGTAGCTGAAATGGAAAAGCTCTTTATGTGGTTTGGGAGTTTTCTCTTCCAAAACATTTCAGTCTTTAAACCCACAGAAGTGGCTTCTTTTAGGTCTCAAAAGTGGTTTTAGCAAATAACATTCAGCTGACATCTAAAAGGAAAAAAAAAGTAGTTTTTCTTTTTTTTATTTTTCTTTTTTCCCTGGAGGCTTGAGTAAATTTTTGGTAATTTCTTTTTCTCTGTAGTTATAACAGTTGCAAATTGCAGATGCTTTGTCCTAATAGGTCTTTAAATTTTGAACCTGAACTTGAATTTCTAGATTTGTTTGTCAGACTTAAGTTGGTGCTAACTCTTCAGCACTGTAATTTGTTTTGTTTGCAGCTTCGTACTTTTCTTTTTTCTGCACCCATCGTGATGAACAGCCGGAAAGATAAAGGTGTGGGAGCTCTCGCAAACTGCTAATGGCTTTTAAAAGGCAAATCGTTAAATCAGAACTCTCTTCAGTTGCACCAGGGACTTTGTGTCTGAAAAAAGTTAACTTCATCTTCGGCACATCTGTGACTTTTTAAACATGAGTTGCACGAAAGAGATTCAGTGTTTGCCTATGAGGTGTATGTGAACTCAACTCTAATACTTTGAGACGTATTAAAACATATCTTCTGAGGTGTAAAAAGTATCATGTTGTGCTGAAAATGCTCTGTTGAACTGGAAGCGTCAAGCAGTGGGTTGAAAGGAAGAGTTATTTATCTTCTGACTTGGTGCTTTGAGCAGCAGCGGGAGAAATGGGAAATCCTAGGCTGCTTTCCCTTTGTTTTAACACTTGGCTGCTTGGAAGAGGAAGAGATGACAGCTGTCTCCTGCTAGCTCTGGGCAAGAGCCATTCACCACTTCTAGTGGCTTCCCTAAACGTCAAGGTATACGGAGTGCTGGCACCAAAACTGAGCTTGGTGGGGGCAAAATAGAAGCTTGCAATGAGTTGGCCTAGGTACTTTACCTCCACTGAAGTAAATCTGAGGTCTTTATGTGTTAGCTACTGGTCGGGCTTTTGTGCTGTGAGGATATTAATAAGTGCACGTACACTGTCATTTAACCTGCAAATTCACATGGTAACAAATCTTGGAGTAAGTACTTTTTAAAGTTTCAAGAGGGGTTTCTCCAAGTATCTAATTACTCATCTATCTCTTAACCATGTTGTCCAAAAGCAGTAGTACTAGCATGTAATTTTTAAAAACAAAAATCCAGTTGCATGTTCTCTGAGGTCGCTCTCTCCATGAGCAGCGTTGATGGATGTAGATTGTCTCAGCACTTAGGGCAGGGTGGAGTGAGCTTTTATCTATACGTACCATTGTTTTGTGGGTTTTTTTTCTTCTCTTAGTTTCAACTACTTATCTGATACTGGGGCCCTAACAGGCACGTTGCTATCAAATGAGGTACTTTTTCTGTGGTTTGGGATGGCCGTTGCAAGCTGGGCAAAATGCACTGAAAGTGACATGTTGCTGTCACTGGCACTTGTATTATTCTGTCACACATTTTCTTAGTCTAAGAAAAGAGGATCTTTAGAGAAGTGAAATTGAACAGAAGCCAGAATTAGCTAATACTGTATGTTACTTGGGGAATCTAAACAGAAAAGTGAGAAGAAAAGGCTGTGAAGGTTATATCTGAGCAGTGGTGTGGCAGGTTGCTTAAACTCATGTATGCAAAAAAGGTGAAAGATGTGCATGGTGAGCAGCAGTGCTTGGTTTCATGGCCTGCTACTCTCTGTGCTACCTTGTGAGTGTGGTTGCAAGTCCATCCCCTGTCCTCTAGTTTTATGTCAAGTGGGAGTTTTTCATACTTGTGGTGGCAAACGTATAAATTCACAGGTTTTTATAAGTACCATGTGCAGTTAATTATCTAAAGAGCAAGGTAACGTAAGCAGTTTTCCAACTGAACTGGTTAAACATCGTTTTATTGGTGAAAATGAATATTTTTGAATTCATATAAATCATGTCATGAGAAAAAACTTAAGGAAGTTTGGAGGGTATTTTGGTGACATTTATCGGAAACAGCCCTGATAGTGCCATGGTATGAAAAAAGTGAAATGAAGATCCTTCTTCTGGCATGGTATCTTCCTGACAGGGCACTCATCTACCTTGGGATGCAAGAATTGTTTTATAATGAGTATTTTGCACATGTCCAAACCCAAAATTTTAATGTAGGTCTGAGAACTGTTGTGTTGAAACTAAGTGGGAAAACCTCCTGTCTCAACATGAGAATTTCTTATGTTTGTTCTTGAGGTTGTATTTCTTCAAGAGAATATGTAGGCGAGAGGAAAGAATGGCCAAAAGACAGCATGAACAGAAAAATATGCTTTATGCACTTGAAATGGCTTGTTTAAGAGGAAGCTCATGGGGTACACAATGGTTCTGCTCATGTAAGTGAGATCAGCCTTTGGAAGGGAGTTTTACTCCTTACCTTTTTCTGTCCTGCTGAGGGGTTTTGCACCAAACCCTGTGGTGTCAGTGGCTGCCCTGGATGTCTCTGGGTCACATTGTTCTATGTAGTGGCAATTGGCTGCTCTTCATTTCTAGTAACTCTGATTTTATTAGCACTTATCTGACACCTTGGCCTAGAAGGAGACATGAAATCATAGGTTCCCATCCACTTCTGTGCCTCTAGTGAGACATGCTGGGCTTAGAGTTGAGGTGGAATGAGGGGATGAATTGGATATGATTGCTCGGGCACCACTGGTGCTAAAAAAGGTGTAAGGGGTGGAAGAAATGTCAGGCTGCAGCAGCACCTGAGATCTGTTGGGAGCAGGCAAGGAGGCATCAGTGTGCACTGGGAGCAGAGCAAGAAGTTAGTGGCTAGGGACTGTAGGGCGAGCTTGGCTGGGAAAAGGTAAAGCTTGTGCCAATTTGGGAGGAAAGAAGGAGGGTGGTAACAGGCTGTGTAGGAGGTTGGGAGTTGCAGCTGTGGGACCTCTGGACAAAGTGCTGCTTGTAAGCAGGCTGAGCTTTTGGATGGCTTTTTTGTTACAGCTCGAAGTGCATCCTTTCCTCTTCTCCAGCTCATGGGAAACAGTCAGGAAGGCAGAAGTGTCATGAAATTGCTCATGCACTGCAGGCTGCGGCAGAAGTAATTTGCTGGTTTCTGCTGTTAGTACTAAAACAACTGCTTAAATTTCAAACTGCATATGAAAACAAGTAGTAGTAGATTTCTTTGCTCCTCTGGACAGCTGTCCATAAGGTCCTAGAAGAGCATTTGCCGGCTCTTTTTTTTATTTTTGGTTCAAAGCACATATAGTGGGATAGATGTTAGAGCAGTGGTACAGTGGGATTGAGAATTGTGGTGTGGGTGTGGGAAGACCATGGGCAGTGAAGTGCCTGTGGTCAGAGAAGTTGCCCAGAAAAGGAGAAACAGGGGGAACACATGGCTTCTTGGTTCTGCTTTGGGAGATGTCTGTAAGGGGCAGGCTGCTCCTATGTGATGGGGTAGACTGTCTGTTGAGCTCTGTATGTTTGGATGTTGTAATAAGAAGGCTTCTATGGTCAGATATAATGATCACAGAAAGGCAGAGTTGTCATCTTGCTGCTATTTCTGTCTTTTGGGTCAGTGCATTTCTCTGTAAGCCACAAACCATTTTATCTGTAAGTGCTGGTTGGTTTTCTGCCCACAGTTACGGAACATGGGGCTTGCCTCAGCAAAAAAATTATTTTCCTTGAAAATTCAGTCAACTTGAAATCCCTGTCTTTTCTACATGTAGAAGGTTGTGTTGCTGCTAACTAGAAAGGGCTTGGTGCAAAAAGATCTTTGGGAAGAGAGAAGTACTGGAATGTTTTCAGTTGTCTCAAGGAGAACTTTTCTGGTACCGGTTTTATTTCATTCACCTTGCTGAAATTTCTTCTTGTTCTTTTCTTCCTAAGACTTTGTTTTGGCCCCTATCCTGATCAGAAGTTCCCAGAAATGGTTTTTAGAGTGAAGGCCTCCACACATACCTATTACCTTCCACAAATGAGTGAAGGCCTGAGGCTGGAATATCCAAATGTTCCTAGTAAGAAAACAGACTTAGCTACACTCCTTGTAGCTACTGTGGGATCTCTGAACCCAAAACTGTACCAGGATGGATGTATTTCCTGCCCCTTCCCCCTTCCTCCTTTCCTTAAGTCAAGCCTTCAAAATTAAATGACAGTGTCAAAGAGATTGTTGCTGCTTAATGAGTTTCAATTGGGTTACAGATTGAAGCCTTACTCCTTGCAATGACAGATTAATAACTCCTTCTGCTGAAGCTTTAGGAGGGAGGGATAATTATTTTCTGGGCTTTTTTTNTTTTTTTTTTTTTTTTTAACTGCAAAGCTCATTTCTTGCTAGTGCTTGAGCCATTACTCTAAGTGCTATTACTCTAAGTCTTTTTGTAACAAAAGACCTGACATTAATATTTTTCAGACTCTGAGGAACTTGTGGCCTCCTGTTTGAGATATGCTGAGTGTTCTAACATGGAAATAGGAGGAAAAGCAGTAACAGAACACAAGGATTAAATAGAAAGCTTTCTGTTATACACCGTAAAACTGCTGCTGGTCCTGCTGTTAGTTCTTCTTGGTGCCTGCCAGCATGGTCACTGATGTGCCTGGGGAAAGAATCTCGGTGTTTGTGGTTTTACTCATCTGGCTTAGAAGTCTGTGTTGAAATAAATGCTTCAGCTCTGCTGCTGCTGCAAGGGACTGGGACCAGTGGCAATTGGCACTCTGTTAGGGAGTCACTCCCATGTGAGGGAAGGAAAGGGAGCCACAGTGAGGCAGAGGCTGGTGTCTTTGTGATGGCCCACTGCTCCTCATGCCTCTAGGAGCATATATGGTACTAGTACATGTATGGCTTTCACTACTTGGGTTTTATAAATAAGGAGGGGAACTTATATTTTTAAAAGTACAAAGGAGCTTTTAAAATGTAATTTATAAAGTATTTAACAGCAAAGGCTTTGTTAAATCTGTATTGCATGAAACAATGATGATTATGAGGTAACTAAACTTGAAAACACCTGAGTTGAGATTAGTTGCAGACTCTGTACTCTCTGACAAATACCTGTGCCCTTTATAACTGTGGTATTTTATTTCTAAGTTGAGATTGTCTCTTTAAATTTTCTCCTCTGGCTTGTCCAAAGTCTTTCACTGAGTCGTTACTGAGGCTGGATTTGGCTGAGGAGACTTGACTCATAGTCCCGTGCTTGGACCAGAGGCCACATGTGATTACCACAGGACAGCAGCTTCTTGCAGGGCCAGCTGTCAGTTCAGGCTGTTTGACAGATGCTGTCAGGGTGGGGTGTGTGTTTTGTGGGTTTAGGGGTTTTTTTAAACACTTTAAAACTTTTATTTCTTCTGGATTTGAGATCCTAGGGGAGAATACAAGCAGCAATTTTTCTTACTGCCTATCGTCTTGCCACATATTTATGGTCATCTTTCCATGATTGCCCTCTTGCTAATAGGGTCTACTCATCTCTCCAAATTATTTGGAACAAATGAATTTTTCTGGGGTTATAGCTCTCCTGTGCAAATGTAAAGCAGTATGTGAAACTTAATAGTTTTTCAGAAACTAACTTTTGAAATTCCAAAGCAATCTTCTGTTTAAATATCTTGAAAGTTGTCTTTTTAGATCACTCTTTTTCTGCCTTGAACCTATTCTTTAACCCCATCATCAGTAAGAATGTGCATTACAGAATAAAGCATACCTGCCTGCCCCTGTAGTTCATAATTTATTTTTTACCATTTTGCTATACACATAAGTATGTAAATCATACTAACGTGACACAGCATGAAAAAGAACTAGATCCCTACACCCCTGTGAGTTTTTTGAACCAAAGGCTTGCGATGAGGCATTAGTGCACAGTGCACATGTGTCTGGCAGCACAGACAGAGCAAATTAATTTGACATTTGGTTCTGCACAGTGTGCCAATAACTTTTTTGTGTAATCTGTTTATTTAAGTTCAAAACTATGCTTAGTTTGGCTTATTTTAAAAGTGAATAAAATGCTTATTACAAAGATGCCCTTGATAGCATACTGCTATGTCTGCCTACAAGGAGGAAGAACTACCCGCTTGTTTACTGTCTTTTAACTTCCTTATCTTAAATAGCCCTAAGGCAATGACAATACATGACCTTGAATCTCTTATTCAGAATTTTTTGGTTTGCATATCCTCAAAATTTCTTCAAGACTTCAAGAATTGGCATCCTCTGCTCTCCTTCCCTGTTGAAAAATGCTTGTTTTAATTTTTCTTTTTTACTGAAATGTAGTGAGGATCTATCATGTGCTTACACTGCTGAACATAAACTGCTTCCCATTTTTCAAAGTTTGCATCTTCTGCAGCGATGTGACAAGCTGGTGAATGCCACATAGGCAACACTGCACCACTGAGAAAGTAGCTAATAGATTAGCCATGCTGAGTGCAAGACAGAATCACAGAATTACAATTAGGTTTGAAAAGACCTCTGAGATCAAATCCAATTCAGGACCAAACACCACCATGTCCAGAGACCATAGCACTGAGTGGCAGTTGTTTCTTAAACACCTCCAGGGATGGTGACTCCAGCACCTCCCTGGGAAGTCTGTTCCAATGTCTAATCAACCTTTATGTGAAGAAATTCCTCTTAATGTCCATCTTGAACCTTCCCTGACACAGCTGGAGGCCTTTCCCTCTTGTCCTGTCTCTGGTTGCCTGGGAGAAGAGGCTGACCCTCACCTGGCTACAGCCTCCTTTCAGGTCGTTGTAGAGAGTGATAACGTCCCCCCTGAGCCTCCTTTTCTCCAGGCTGAACAACCCCAGCTCCATCAGCTGCTCCTCACAGAACCTGTTCCAGACCCTTCACCAGCTCCATTGCCCTTCTCTGGACTTGCTCCAGCACCTCAATACTCTTCTTGAAGTGAGGTGCCCAGAACTTGATACAGCACTTGAGGTGTGGCCCTGCCAAGGCTGAGTACAGGGGAAATACAAATGCTACCAGAGGCCTGGGGTTCTGCAGACACTTGCTTAACCCTTCTTCAAGGGGTTGTATAATGGTGTTCCTCTGCCCTCCTGTACAGGGTAGTACAGTGAATGGTAAGCAAATGGTAGAGAAAGTGAGTTGCTAGTGCTTTTGGAGATGGTATGTAACGTGTGATCTGGGGTTTTTTAATGCAATGTTATTGGCTCCATTCTGGATCAGAAAAAATGCTTGAATTATTTTGTGCAAGTGTTGAAACTTCCTCATACATTACCGTGAAATTTGAAGGTGTGGACTGTGAGGTTCAAAGCCTGACCCTGTAATAGGAAAAATACTTTATCTGTTGGTGTTTAGGCTATATACAGTAAAACTTTCCAAGTGTGGTATCTTGATGCACACAAACATCCAGTAGAAAAATGATCCATGTGATAAACACTGTGTATTATTATTAGTCTTTCACCTTGAAAATGCATACAGGGCTTTCTTTCATCCTTCTTGCCAAGTTTTCTTAAGCTCTGTTTCTTTGTCCTCATGCTGGTAAAAAGTTCTGTTTGGAAGTAGGGAAGAAAAATCTAGACTCTTAAACATAAGAAATCATTCCCCCCCACCCCCCATATTCTTTGTGTGTATTTTCAAGAGCAAACAGTAAATTACTCTCTATCACCAAAGAAGCTGGTGTCCAGGTGCCTAAAATGTTCTATTCTGCCTCTGTGTGGGCTGCACTAAGGGAAGACAAACTTTGCCAAGCCAAGACTGGCCCTCACCACCAACAGCGTTGCCCAGCTTCACAAACCTGTCAGTGGTTTGCTGTAGTGTCGCTTCCAAAATATACTGTTATTTCATTCATTAAAAAAAGAGAAGTATTAGTAACAAGTGCTTTATGTGATGTATTACAATATCTGCTTTCTTGTACTTATGTGGAATTAGCTGAATATCTCCTGGTCACCCCTTTTGCCTGCTTTTGATAGGGCCAGTTGAGGCCCAAGGCAGGTGGCAAGTCAGGGTGGACTGAAGAAGTAAAAGCAGCCCCTTCCTAGTCTGCTGGATATTTTTGGCTTTTATGATAAGACTCATTGCTATTTCTTCTGCTCTGACTGACTGAGTTAGGAGTGTAGTCTGTCATTTAAACAAAATAAAAACCCAGCTCCAAAGCAACAGAAAGGCCCAAGACCTGATCCAGAAAGCAATTAAGGTGATTTTAAAGAAACTTTTGCGGTATGAAGTACCTGTCTGAGAGGTTCAAATATTCGTAGGAAAGACCCCAGGAGATAGTCTTGTCCAGCCCTTTGCTCAGAGCAGGCCCCCACAGCCTGGGTTGCTCATGGCCATACTCGAGTGAGTTTTGGCTATATGCAAGGGAGGAGATTATGCAGCCTTTGTGACAGCCTGTTCTGGTGCTTAGCCGCTTCATTGTTTTAAAAAACAAACCTTGCCTGATTTTTTTCGCCTGCATTGCAGCAAGTTTCTTGCCTTCAGTCTTAATCACTGCGTGCTTTCCAGAAGATTCTGTCCCTCTCTTCTCTGCCTCCCCAGAAAGTAGCTGCAAACAGCAGTAAAACCTCTACCAGGTCTCCTTCAGTTTGAAGGTTGAAAGGGAAGGACCCTCAGTATTCAGCACCTGGCTCTTTACCAGCAGCGTATGAAAGAAACTGTATCTAAACAGATTTGAGCTCAGATTGATCCAGTCCACTGATTCAGAGATCAAGCTGAATTCACTGATCAAACTGTGTGATGTGAAGTGTGAATGCCTCTGGTTCCTGCAGTCAGCTGCCAGCTGGCGCTCCCTGAAACCTCAGGGCTGCTTCAGCAGAGAACTGGGCTGGAAATCACACAGGCCATGGCTCTTACCAGATAAAGGTACTCGTGGTTATGTGTGTCTTTCTGAGTTCATGTTCTCACTTCAGTGACTTCTCTACTCAAACAAAACCAAAAGTAAAGATGACATTTTGAATGCTGTATTGTTAGATTGGTGTTGACCAATCCAGTTGCATCAAAGGAGGTTTAGATTGGATATTAGGAATATTTTATTCATTGAAAGGGTGGTCAAGCATTGGAATTGCCCAGGAAAGTGGATCGGTAACTATCCCTGGAGGTGTTTAAAAGATATGTAGATGTGGCACTTAGGGACATGTTTAGTGGTGGACTTGGCAGTGCCAGGTTAACAGTGATCTTAGGTATTTTCCAACCTAAATGATTCTATGACTATGTCTGAAATCTAATATTTTTCATTATCAATGGTGATTTGTTTCAGAAGGGACAAAATATTCCCAGATTTTAATGTTTCATTTCTAGTAACATATTCTTTGTGTCCAACCTGCGTGATCAGCATTGTACAGGCAAGCTGCTGGCATAAATGCTCTCTCTGTTAAAAGTGATAATGCAAGTCACGCATATAGGGTATTAAGTATTAGGTTTTGAGATTATCCTTCCTAAGACTCCTTGAGCAATGATGTAAACTTGCTTGCAATAGTTACCACAACCTAAAACTTTGAAAGTAAGACGGTCCTCAAACTTTGAAGTATTTGTATCCATTTATAGCTTTTTCTCCCTTGTGACAGTCTTCCAATAAAAGGCAGTGCTGGATTTATTTGGCCTAGAGGTTCTCTTTTTGAAGAGTGAATGTTGTTAAGTTGTCAGAAAAATATTTGCTGTCTTGATCCAGGTTCTCCACAAACTCTTCAGCAGTGACCCCTCAGGCAAGAGTAACACAAAGTTTATGTACTGATTCTTCTGTTCCTAGATGCCAGCAACCATTCCTTGCTTCCAAATAAACAACAGAGCTGTACTGAATTTATGCTTATGTTAACAGCCTAGAAGTAAGTCTTAGTCCAGGCTTGTCCATTGAAAAATTCCAAGTACCTCTCTGTCTATTCTGTTTTTGTTCTCCAGCTGCAACTCTGATGTTTCAGTAGTGGTTGAAATCAAGTATCCAGAGAGAATTACAGAGGATGCCCTGGCCTTCTGTGTAACACCTAGTGGCAGACAGCTTAGAAGGGCATCCTTTCTGAGGCTATAAATCAGGCAGTTCGTTCTGCCTGAAAAACATTTGGAGTTTAGTTTTTTGTGATCTTGGGGGGCTAACTGAGCTGTCTGAGCTTTGTTAATGTGTTTTGTCAAGTGAGATGGCATGTAGAAATCACATAACAAGTCCAGTAAATTTTTAGTCCAGTAAAAGACGTGATGTTCATTGGAAAACTGAAAATTCTTCCATATAGCTTTCTGCAAAGACTTCAAAAATTTTTTTTGAAAAGCACTAATGACTTCTGTCAAACGTGCTTTAATGTTTCACTTTAATGTTCAAAACCTGTTGGTTTGGGACTATATGATATATATAGCAGTATGCCTGTACCTTTGTAAAGTCAGGGAGCTTTCTATTCTTCTAATTCATCTTTTGAACTAAAAAATGTCCAGTATTTTGCCAGTGAAGCTGGCCATGGAATCTGTGTGTCTTCCTTGGGCCCCTTTTGTTTTCATACATATTTCCTTTGACGACGGAGCTGTGGGTAGCTTTACCCATTCGCCTGCTTCTGACAGCCTTTTGACTCAACGAAGGCACCTGGTCCAGGTGCACCTGCTGCAAGACAGCACGCTGACAGCAAGGACCATGTGTTCCTAAACTGCATGGAGCTCAGTGCAAAAAACTTACCAATTTTGGTGTTTTATCAATAGGAGGTCTATGAAAATTCCCTGTACCCGTGTTACTGGGCCATGGGATAGTGTGGATATGGGATAGAATGTTTCACTTCAAATGCTAAGTACTAGTTATGAATACAGTTGTCATATAATTTTATTATGGAGGAAAATGTATAAGCGGGTTATATCCAGTTATATAGTGCAACCCCCTCCTGCTCTCAGGTTTCTCTTCCTAATGCAATAGTAATGGGGTTTCCCAGCTGCTTTTGCAATGCATTCACTAAGGACAGTCTCTGACCCTAAGAAGTTATTACATCTACCGGTGTCCCCCTCTCTATTCTCAGGTGAGTAGCAATATAGAATTGGCTTTGTGCCACAACTGTGTGTATAAGCTCACCTGTAAAATTTTCTTTCTGCAGTCTGATTTAGTACAGGATTTCTGGCTGATGCTGGTTAGATCAGTTTTTACCACAATCAGTCTTTCTGATGTATTCTGTGACCACCATACCTCTTGCTAGCTGTGAGCAGGGTGAGAGCAGCAGAAAGCTTAGGCTGCTGATCTGGCTAGGTTGGTGAAGGTGTCTGTAGCCGTTACCAGTAGTGCAAGTGGCTTGGAGGTGACTGGCTGTAACCTGTTACTTTGTGCAGAGCTGTGTTTCTGCCTCATCCATCATATCTAGCTGTAAAATGCTCCAGTGGTGTTAGGAGATGCTTCTATAAATCGGTGTATTTAAATCATCAGCATTTGAAATTTCAGTAGATTTATCTTGCTTAGGGTATTTCCTCCCCTATGTTCTCTCTGAGTATGTACTTCCCTTTTCTAAATAAAATGTATCTTAATATTCCAGTTACTTTGGAATGATCTTGTTGCTGCTCTGTTCTCCTGATCTTAGAGAAGGAAGGCTGGCGATTAGCCTCCCACTAGTGTCACAGCTGCTACCTGCTGTGACAGGCACCTTGCACTAAAACAGTTTTGTCACTGTGGACTTGAAGAGAGTAGGGTGTGTTCCTTCGGTTGGCTTTTTGGGGGCACAGTTTGGTTACTCTTGGCACTATGCCATAATGAAAAGTCTATTTGGTTTTTTTTGTTGTTGTTGTTGTTGTGTGTGGTAAATTTTGTTTGTTTCTTTGTTTTACCTCATTTATTTTCTGGTTATTACTTGTCAGCTTCATTTACTATCTGGGGAAACTATGGATGCAGAGCAGGGGGCGGGTCACAGGGAGCAAAACCAACACTGACTACTGACTTGTTAACAAAAGCATCAAACATCCATCTTCATCTTGCAGTAGTCTGGAACAAGGATTAAATTGCCCCTTATCCTAAGGCAACAGGGGAGCCTTTAGTAAGTGGGTATCAATTTGTTTACTTACCAGACCAAAACCTGTTTTGACTGTTCTTACATATTCTCTCTGCAGAAGTTCTTTTCTTAGTACATTATAACAGGAATGGTGCTCAGTTAAAACTCTGTGCTTCTCCAGCCCCCTGGCATTAAGTTAAGAATTGTTTTTGTCACTGTGTCTGATATATTTGTTCTTGATAGTGTTTTCTGGTTGGATTACCTCTGCTGGCTAAGTATTATGTTCCTGAATCCTGGATCTCCTAGGATTGCTTATTTATACCTTATTTTATTTTTGTTTATGTGAAATGTGGAAAATGCTTGCAAATGACACGTAGTGGCTCCTTTGTGCGTGACTGACTTTAAGTTTTAAAGTTTGTGGAGTACCCAGAAGATTGTGCAACAGGCATTGTTTACTTCCCTAGAATTGTGAGACTAAAAACTGTGTCCTTGCTGCAGCCATAAAATAATACGGCAAATATTACCATTCCAGATCAGTTACGGTCACATGTTTCCAGCAGTCATTGTTTTCTGGCAATAGTGTGTTTGCTTGGTTCTGTCCTAAGGCAGGTGAAATGTATTTGATGTGTCCTGATGTTCAGCCTCTCGTGTGACTGGGGGTTTACACTTTTGAGATATGAATGAGGGTGAGGAAGACAAAAACTGAAATGGAACCTTTTGTTTGTCACTTCAGTCAGGTACCAGATTTTAGGTCGTTTAGGTGTGCTCAGGGCCTCTCTTCCTTTGCAGAAAAGTGATAGTAACAACTAATTTCAACGTGTTTGTGATACACAGATGTATCTTGTAAAGTTCATGCATGGTCCCTTCGATGTAGTTTGAAACTCGTAAAGGTGCAGGAGTAGCAAATCAGCGTCACGGATTTTTACCTCTCTTTCAGGACTCATAGTTGGGGTGATCTTGAGATATGGGACTCCCTCCACGAGTGGCCATGACAAACCATTCAGCTGCTCGCAGGAGGACAGGCCCTTCACCACCCTGCTGGTCAATGTCAGCGGCAAGTTCTTCGAGTATACGCTCAAAGGGGAAATAAGCCCTGGGAAGATCCACAACGTGGAGCAAAATGACATGTTGAGAAAGGTGAGGCTACACCCTTTCTTGTGCTTGGCTGAGTGTTTCTCCGTCATCCCTGCTTCCCTCCCTCCTCCCCCTCTATCTCATTTGAACGTTAGATAGTGTCAAGTGTCAGTATTCTTGATAGTAACAGCACTTCAATGCTTAATTCAAAAGCACCTTCCGTATTATATCACAGCTGGAGAAACTGTGCTCTGTGACATGTGTGTAGTGCTTTCCTAAAGGCCTTGGTGGGAAGACTTAATGTATGTTTCTAACATCTGTAGTATTCACAGAGACCAGCTGAACAAAAAAATAGTATAAATAAATATAATATAAATATTATATATAAAATATAAATATAAGTAATAACAAAAATAGTTTTATGCTGCCTTGTATAAAGGCAATATAAGGAAAAGGATAATTTCTTAGTGAAAAGTGATTGTTCCTTGTTGTTTGGTTTTTTTTCCCTAGGGTTTTAAAATCTGTTTATTGTCAGGAAATAGTTACTACTTCCACCCCTATAAACCACCAAATGAGACAGTCTGGTGTTGGAAGTGAAATTCACCTATTGACTATTATTCAGATGTGTTGTTTGGATTTTTATTGAGTGTCAGGAATTAACCACCTTTTGTGTGTATCAAAGCTACACTTTGAAGTATAGGACTGTGATCTAAAATACTTCTTTCTGCAGACTGTAAAGAGAGCTTAGCTGTCTATGTGTGTCTGCTGTAGGTATCTAAAGTTAGCTGAAATGAGTCGTACTCTGGGAGGGCACAGTTGTAGTGTTTGTCTTCTAACCTGTGATTAGGCAGAGGGTGAAGAGAGCCTAGTTAGTCTGATGTGTGTGAAGGTCTTCTGTTTGCATTTTAACTGTTGTTTTTTGTTTTTAGTGTAGAGTTGTCCTTCATGGATATCTGGAACTCCTACTGAAATACATGGAAGAGGTGTATGATTCAAGTTTCTGAAAACCAGTCTTGTATCTGACTTGACTGGCTTACAATATCTATTCAGTGGCTAAACTTGCACAAAAAAGTAAACTAAAGTAGCATTTCATCTGCAGCTGTACCAATATCAGGTATCACAAAAGGAGAGATCTTCTGCAGGATCATTTCTACTAGAAATTCGTAATTTAAAACAGGGGACTGTGTTTGGGACTGCTGCTAGATTATCGTGGGTAATGGATGTAATTCCTGATCTTTCTAGATGCTATTTACAGACAAGAGCTGCAGCTTTTTGCTGCTACATACAAATAGAGCTGGCCAGTGTTTTAGAGGGTCAACTTACCTATTTACACCACCAAAAATAATGGTTGTCAGAAAATGAACAAGGAAAAAGACCTAACAATTTGTATATGTCTGTTTCTAATTGAAATTTCCTATTTTGTTTTTTAGGTAACATTTGACCCAGAAGTTTTTTTCAACATTCTGTTGCCTCCTATTATTTTCCATGCTGGTTATAGCCTGAAGAAGGTAAGTGCAATAACTTCTGAGGAGAATAGATCCTTTATTTTTAATGTGAGACTGCTGATTGCTTCAGGATTATAGTCTCCTTTCAGGCATTTACTTACAGAAAGAAAAATCTCATTACCTCCAGAGATGGTTAGGTCATATTGTTTTAAGAGAAAATACATCTATTTTTGAGTACAAATGTATTAAACCCTAGTTAATTTTGCTGATTTGTTTTCTTTTGAACTTAGTCAGACATTAATGTCAGTTTCATTTAAAGTAGAAGATGTTCTATTGTGAATTGTTTTGATCCTTCTCAAATGTCCAAAATGTAATAAATTATGCTGAGAGGCAGACCTAACCCTGAATCCCAGTGGAGATGTGCCAGACCTTTAATGGCAGAAGGGCCCAGATTCTGATCTTGCTTGAAGACACCATGAATTGGTGCTTGTTTTTGTCGAAAAGCTTTCTGTCAATAAGCTACATGTAGGATCTAATGCATGGCACAGATTTGGTTTATTCAATTTACTGAGGTTGGATTGAATTTACATTTCAGTAATTGAAATGTTTCTCTGAAATGGAGGTGTGTTTCTGTGTATTGATGCAAGTGAAGCTGAGTGCTATATGGTTCTGAATGAGCAATATAACTTTTCTAAAGTAGCTATATAAACCTCTTTTTCCTATGCAGAGACACTTTTTCAGGAATTTGGGGTCCATTTTGGCTTACGCCTTTTTAGGAACAGCAGTCTCTTGTTTTATTATTGGGTAAGTGAACTCCGATATCAGTTCCTCTCTACAGTAAAGTTTAAGCTGATAAAGCACACTCTCTCTCTTTGCCTGCATATGTATGTGTGTATATATATATATAAAATGCATGTATATACCCACACATTTAGTTTAAGATAGCTGGTCATGTTGGGTTGCTTGCCTACAATCTCTTATGCTGCTCATATTACTGTGTCTTGTATATGTGTTGATTATATTTACATAATCAATATAAAATAATTAAAATAAAAATTAATTTATCTAAAAATAAAATAATAGATAATATATGTATTATTGATACAATACTGAATTGTATTGGTGACCTTGGCTTGTCTCTCAAAGAATATCGCTAGACAAATAATGTGAAGACTACTCTTACCTCAGAGCTTTTGGCCTCTGTATTGTGTTGGGAGAAATAATACTGAGGGGAATTTTGAGCAGGGAAAATCTGGTGGAAAACAGAAGAAACATGAAGACTCTGTGCTAATTCTGTGAAGATTTCAGAATTTGCTTACTGGTTTTATATGATGCCTTCTGGATCACATATTGCTTTCCCTTGGCCTGTCTGAAATGCAGCTTGTTTGACTTGGAATGTTTTATCTTCCTTCTCTTCAGGAATCTCATGTATGGAGTTGTGAAACTAATGAAGTTGGTGGGTCAGCTGTCTGATAAATTCTATTATACAGACTGCCTCCTCTTTGGAGCGATAATATCTGCCACTGATCCAGGTAGCTTGATGGACATTTTTAATTAACCTTCCAAAATAACCCTATTGTCAGGTTTTTCTGCTGCATATTAACAGGACTCTATTTTCAGTTACGTTACATTAGTATCTCTGAGCCTCTTCTATGAAATGCATGCAAATTCTGGGCATTTTGAAAGCTGTTCTCTGCTGATTTGTTACTGAACTAGTATGACATCATGATATATTTGGACAAAAGTGTAACTCTCCTGTTCAAATACTTAAATGTGTTTTTGCCCAGTGGTTTCTTGTTAAGTGTACATCAATTTTAAGACTGCAAAGAGATGAAATTAATAATTTTCTGGATAACGGGACTTCCTTCTTCAGCTGCATTGTTTGGGGCTGGGTAGTTTAAGATTTAAGGTAATATTTGAGGCTTTTAGGCTCTTTAGATGGGGGATTCTTTTTCCTCTTTCAAATGAACTTCATGTTTTACAAGTTTAAGCAAAAAAATGCTCTTCTGGCCAAGTAATTTCAGCTTTTGTCCAAATAATGCAGGCATTACTGCCTCCTTCAGAGTTAAGCTGGCTCACATTGATGCCTCTGCTTGACAGATAAGTTTGTAGGGCTGGCAAAGGTCAGGGGCCAGGGTAGGGAGTGCTGAAGTATGAAGCTTGACATTTAAAGCAGTTTATTTGAGGTGCTTAGTGGTGATTAGTGTGAAAATGGGAAGTAGATCCTGTGATTGAGCTGAGCTCTGAACAGCTGGTGGTTGCATACAATTTATGCAAAGAATCACCATGTGATTTTTGAAGTGTGTCTATGGGAACATCTTCAAGATCATGGTCTTTCATCTCAGACTGATTTTTCTTGAAAGAATGATTATAAATACTTAGCACTCCTGTCCTTTTTAAATTATGTGGAAATTCACACCTGTGGCATAGTGTATACTTTGGGTAACACTTAGGATTATTTGCACTATTTTACAATGACTGAAATAATAAACCTGTGTCAACAACCCACACAGCTTTTAAAAGCAGGAAGAGTTGCACAACATTTTGTTGATTGTCTTATATGGAACATGTTCTAAAATATTATCAGGGCTTTGGTAGAAGGGCTTTGTCTGCCCCATGCCCCTTGATCATGGAGGCCTTGCTATGAGCACTGTGCAGATGGGAGGACAACAGAGCCACCTCCCAATGGAGCTGCCCTAAAACTGATCGGAGGAATTGCTTACCTGTAGGTAAACATGACTACTGTTCCCCATTTTAGTTTTGATCCTGTACTTCAATTCCTGGGTTTTGTTGCTTTAGCCGAAGGGGAGAGTCTGCTCCACAGCTCACACAGTCGTTCCAGTGTTGTTTTTCTCTTTTCTTTCTGTAGTTACCGTGCTAGCAATATTTAATGAGCTGCATGCTGATGTCGATCTCTACGCCCTTCTGTTTGGAGAGAGCGTGTTGAATGATGCTGTTGCCATTGTATTATCCTCGTAAGTAACTATGTGAATTTCTACTCTGAAATTACTAAATTGCTTTTGGCATTTGTCTAAAATAAATGCTTTTCCTGAGGAACATTATTTTGAGTTTAAATGGATTGCCTTTAACTGAATTGGTAACCATTACAAACATTTGCCAAGACCCCTAATGCATACACAGGCTAGAATGACACATATGCTTTCAGTATGGGATCAGTTCCCTGCAGCTCAGGTAGTGTTGTTACAGAAAAAATCTTTTCTGATGCCACTTCTAACTGTTCATTGTGTTCTC
This sequence comes from Platysteira castanea, assembly GCA_013397175.1. Lineage (NCBI taxonomy): Eukaryota > Metazoa > Chordata > Aves > Passeriformes > Platysteira > Platysteira castanea. The sequence goes on from VYXC01013167.1 coordinate 707,727, forward strand.
TCTTTCTAGATCTATAGTTGCCTACCAGCCAACAGGTGAAAATACCCATGCTTTTGATGCAGCAGCATTTTTCAAGTCTGTTGGTGTTTTCCTGGGAATATTCAGTGGCTCTTTCATGATGGGAGCAGTGACAGGGGTTGTGACAGCTCTGATATCCTTTTTCATGTTTAGTTATTCCAGCTGAGATGGCACATGTGGGTATTATCAGGGTTTTCCTGTTTCCAGTTATAGCAAAATTGACTCTAGCTTGTCTCATTCTGGGTGTGTGGATGTGATCAGTATTCATGTGACTTTTTTTCTATAGAAAGACATTATAGGTACCCACAAAAATCAACTCTTTCCAATAAAATTGAGGCTGTACTACAAGTTCTTGTGATGTTGCTGCAACAAGCCAAGGGAAGGCCTTAAACAGGCATATCCTAATAATATTTAGTTTATTTTTATGAAATTAGAAAACCTAGTTTTTATTATTAGTCTTGAAAGACATCTCCTATGATAACTGGTATTTGATTCTGTCTTCAGCAAAATCTGTTACTTCTGACCCCCACAGCATTCTTTGAGTCCTGCATTTAAGCTTTTTGCCAGAAATCTGATGTCATACATCTGGGATAAGATCGTATCTCTATGAGAGTTAACTTAATAACATGATGTGCCTTGCATGATCTATTCTGTTCTCTTGATGCTTTTTGCTGCTATTTGGTTAGATCTCTGAGGTGCTCAGCAAGCAATTTGTGTGGGTTTTGTTTTAGGCTCAAGCAGGAGACCTTCAGCCTGAGCTGCTCCATGAGTCATGATGCTTCTTCAGGAAAAAAATTAGGTCCTTGCTTTCTGACTTTCTGGTATAACCATGTCTGTACGTAGCCCAGGCTGCTTTGTTCCGCCTATACGTCTGAAAGCTGACTTGAAAGGGGTAAAACGTGATGTTTTATACAATGATCATGAACCTGTGACTCTTAAGCAGTAATGTCTCAACTGTATCTTGTATACACGCTGTGCAGATTTCCCTGCCATGTCTGCATAATGGAAACCCTTTAAGTATAACGGGGAAGATGTGCTGTTGATGCTTTGGTGTTCAGTCTCAGTTCCACTGATCTGCAATCGATGTCACCCAGAACCACGATTCTTACTCTGGCTTTTAGGCTACCAGCCACCCACAGCTCTCACTGCTTAAATGCAGTTGCTGTGGGTTTTGGCTTGCTGGTTGGCTACTAATTATGGCTGAAATGCATTCAGATCCACTTTGTAAAATTATGCTTCTGAAGCAGCAACTGGTGCTTGGTTTTTCTAATGGCTGTGCTCAGGAAGGTGATGTGAGGCTGCTCGGAATAAAGCCTCTGTGGTGGTATTTAGTGCGTGTAGCAGGGTTTTTTCTCTTTTTGTTCTGTTTTGGTTTTAGTTTTTGTGTTTTGTTCTTTTTCTTTGGTTGTTTAATTATATGACTATTTTCTTTTGGAAACATCCTTAATGTCATGCAATGCTGTAGAAGCAAACTAAATTTGCATTTTATTCTTCATAGCTGATTAGAACCTGTAAGTTATGGATTAAGTTAATAGATTGTTGTTCCTATAGTGTGAAGTACCTATACCTGTACCTCTTTGAGTAAGTGGTTTCATGCAGTCATGCACTGTCCTTTGAGAATAGATAGAATACTTGGTTCCAAATGATGCAGATAATATACAAGGACTTATTCTGGCTTTCAGCAAGCAGTCTGTGTTTTTTTTTAAATGGTAAAGCTATGCTACCACATTGTATATTCTTCCTAAATTGCAGAATCTGACCAGTTGAAATGATGGGAAACACAAGGCCATGTCTAACGAATAAAGAAAAGAGTTAAGAAAAAAGAAATAATAATTTAGTTTCAGTTAACATTTCAATTTGATTGATTATATGGAATAATAAAATGTTTTCCTTTTCTTGCCTTTCTCTTACCTTCATCTTCCTCCAAAATGGTGAGCACAGGTTTTAAATTCAGATTTAATGAAATATTTTTGTATGGTTACTTACAATAACAGCAAGAGGAATAAACAGTTTGATTCACAAAACTGCCAGAAAAGATTGGAAATAAGGAATTGGTTCTGACAAGAGCCCTTGCTTAACTTCAGGGGATCAAGGTTCAACATCCTTCTCTCCCATGGAGTGACTGTGGCTATCCAGTTTCCTTAGGCATCCATGAATGTCCCTTGAGCCAGGCACTGGGATTACCTGAGCACTCTGTGGGGAGATGAGTTCCAGTTTTTGTTATGGTGGATGTTGTTGCTTCAGAAGTATGATCTTAGAAAATAGATCTGTTTGGGGGAAGTGGTGGGGAGAAATTCAGCTCCACTGAAACTCAGAAGTTTTACAGGTAGTTTCTGTGCAGAATTAACAGCTGTTTAAAAAGTATGCTGTGTTTTATATTTGGTGTAATGCCAACATGGAGAATTTGTTGTTTTTGTTTTTTTTTAATGATGCTCTGGGATTTTTTTTGAGAGCAACCTTCTGACAAAGTAGGGTCATGGCTGAAGATGTGTCTGGAATATGTGTTTGCCCTAGTGCAAGTCAGCAGAGAAGTAGGTGTGAGTGGAGGCTTGGTACTGATTGCCTTCATATGAACTATGCATAGCTGTTTGCATGTCAGATACAGTGTGCTGTTCAGTGTCCACCTGCTGCCAGAGTACTGCTTAGGAAAAAAAACACCAAAAGAATTCTATAAATATGTGAACAACCTTTTTTTGTAGTGTGCGAAGAGCTAAATTTAACCCTACTGAAATTTGTTCCACTTCTTCAGTAGCTGTATGAATTGTTAATTCAGTGTGTGCTGTGATGTTCCTCAGGTTTTGCTCTCCTCTGCAACATGAACTTGTTTTTTCTTTCCATTGAAAGACTGAGTTGCTCCGAGTTGGCTTTTTCTCTAAACCACATCAGCACAAGGAGAGGAAATACATTTTGTAGGCAGCAATTGTTTTTCCTTAACAGTACTGAAGTAGCCAGACTTGCTGGAAAAGATTTATTAACAAAGCTGAACAGAAAAATTCTTGTAAACCTTACTGATCTTAGGGTTGCTGTAGTCAAGAACAACCCTGTGAATTAAATGCTTTTGAATGCATTTTATGCTTTATTTGAAGGTGGGAGTGGGACCTGTAATTGAGATTGGCAGGGGGAACAAAACATCATTTCCCCACCAATCCCCTGAAAAACCAAGGAACACCAGGTATATATCCCTTCCTTGCTAGCATTTCAAAGGGAAACAGAGAATAAGATATTACCTGTGAGAGGTGGAGCCACACTTATGCCATGGATATGCAACAAAAATATCCAAAACTGATTGTTGCAAGTTGATTTTGAAGTTTGCCTTGATGTGTTGGAATTCAAATTTTTTAGCATTGGAAGTGTTTTGTTTTCCAACAATCACTGGCTGTTAGTACATAAAAGTGTTTTTCATAAATACTAGGAACAGAGAAGCCAAAGGATTTCTTTTTGATCCCTTAACAAGTGACTTAACGTGACAAAGTTTACCAAGTTGCACTGCTTCCCCCTGCTGGAAACGGCTCTCTTCTTCTTGATGTCCTGGAGCACTTTCTTGCTTGCAGAAGCTTGTGGATTTACTGGTGAGTTGTTGGGATTCAAGCACGTGGAGACAGAAGTCCTGTCCATCTCAGCAGCCATTTTTCCACTTTTTCACTAAAGTTTTTAAATGAGAAACATTTTTTGTGCTTAAAGTTGGGGGTTTTTCTTGCATCCTGTTCAATGTTGAAGCTGCAGCTCGATGTTGAAGCTGCAGCTCACTGTGTAACAAAAGACTTGAGAGCAATGGTTTGGTTCAGACACCATCTCTGTAACCTGGTATCTCACTCACATGAATGGAAGGGTCATAAAATCTCAAGGTTATGAGTGATGTATAAATTTAATGGAGCTTGTGAAGGGAAAGTGTGTTGAGCTAAGAGTAAACAGGCTGATTTTTACATGTGGCTCTGTTCACAGGTGTGGTGGCTGTCCTCTTCTGTGGAATTACCCAGGCACATTATACATACAATAACTTGTCAGTTGAATCAAGAAGTCGCACTAAGCAGGCAAGGAGTTCTTTTACCTTTTTTGCAGTGCACTGCTGTAGTAAAGTCCATGTACTTTTGTTTTCACAGCATCTTATTTACTTGGCCTTTAACATGTTATGGTTTTCTTCCTAGCTCTTCGAGGTATTGCACTTCCTGGCTGAGAACTTCATATTTTCTTACATGGGCTTGGCACTGTTTACTTTCCAGAAGCACATATTCAGCCCAGTTTTCATTATTGGAGCTTTTGTATCCTTTTTCACATCATGTGAAGTTTCTCTGTTAGCTTATGTGCCCGAAAATTTGTGATGTCAGCTGGCTTTACCAAACAGAGAATAGTGGCTGGCCTAAGTTTCCCTGCTGTCTTGCAGGCACAGTAATTTTGAGAACAAGCTTTGGTTACACCTTACATCAAAGCCCTCTGGCCTCTGTGCCACAGAGTTGTTGGCTCTATACCCAAATGTTAGAAGTCACATAATTTCACTAGATAAATAAATGAATATGCTTTACTGTGTGTTTTGGCCACTGATAGCTAACACTGCTTGTGTTGTTCTTGTATTTGAACTTTGGAGACCTAGAAAAGGATTAATTTTTCTCTTCACTTCCAGTGGCCCCTTGAGAAAGTAAGGGGCAGACTTCAAATACATAAAAAGGAATGTGGGGGAATAGATCATCTTTGAGCAATGCCCTAGAGGTCAGCATCTTGGGTGATGGGAGGAGAAAGGGATGAGCTGGGGTGCAGACCATGGCATGAAGGGTACACAGTTAAAGGTTCTGCCATTGTCCCTGGCTGACTTGGTACCTGACTGCCAAATTCCCCAGAACTGGCACTTTATAGTAGTCACACTCATGTAAGCTCTGCATCCTGCCCCTGTGAAATAGGTTGTGTAACTATCTCTTCAGTAGTTCTCTTCAGTAGTATTCTCTTCCTGGCTGCTTGAAATTCAGCACAATTAAAAGTGTACATGAAGAAATTGGAACTAGTCTTCCAGTCTTGATTTCCCTCAGCCTGCTGTAGGAGTAGGGCTATTGGCAATGGAGGTAAAACCTGGTAAAAGAGCATATAAAGATGGCCTTGTATGAGATGTACTTATTTTCTCTTCTTTTTACTGTTTTCTATACTGCTTCTCAGGATTTATCACATTTGTCTTTATTTTCCTTTGGCCATCTACTTTTTTCTGGAACAGTAATAAATTTACTCCTGTGTCGCCTCACATCCTCTTTTCTGACCTAAGAAATGCTCCAAAGCCCTGCAGACATTGGATAAATACATGAACAGAATAGTTTCATCTGGTATACTAAGCAATGCAATTTTTCATGCTTAGTGTGGCCTTCCATCTCCTCTCAAGTCGTGCTGTTTGCCCTGGGTTTGTTTTCAGTAGTTGTTTCACTTCCTACTTGCCTTTTAATACATTTTCCACATCTTTTCCTACCACTGCACTTAACCTCTGTTGTCTCTTGAGTGTTTTTCTACCTCTGTGAGGAGGGCAACCAGTACTCGCACCCATGTTTTACCTCAGCACCTATAGTCCCCACTGAGTTAACAACTTTCAGGGGTGAAATATAGAGGCATCACAAGTTGTTGAAAGTGAAAGGCTGGTCTGCAAAGGCAGAGCTAGAACCTCAGCATTCCTGGCAAAACCTTAGCTATTATTCCTGCACACCTTAGTCTTGATGGCTTCTGATGTCTGATTTCTGCAGCCCTCAAAAAGACTGCTATAAAAGTTGCTTGGAACAGTTACGTGAGGGTTATTGTACAAAGTAATAATCAAAATCTGATTTTCCTAGAGACATTCCCTGCTGACAGTATTGCTTTTCTTCAGCTATGGCAACAACCCAGTGGTGTCTAGAGCTCTTATATGGTTTTATTTAATTTCCTTGGGAGATGTATTATTCTTCTAAAGTTCCCATCCCAAATGATCAGTGTTTGCTGGGCTTCTGGCTGTGCTGGCGTTTTATAGGATTTCATCCCACCACCCTAGTGTTTCCCAAAGTGTTCCTTATGCAGCGGAGAGTGTTTTCAGCTTTCTGCTTCCTCACAGGAACCACTGGATGTTTTGCACCACAGTAAGGGTGCTTACCACCTAATGTCATAAATTTCTGAAATACCTTTTCACTATTCTTTTTCAACTTCATTCTAGTGCTGACAAATGGCTTTTGGATTTATATTCTCAGTAACTCTGTACTGTTAAGGGTTTGCTAGCTGACAGGAGATTTTGCCTCTGTAGGAGCCATAATGGGGTCTAAATTTGGTTTCCCCTTTGTATACAGGGCTGCATTTCTGTTGTTCTAAAACTCAAAATTGAATGGTGGTGGTGATAATTGTTTAAAGTGCAAATTTTCAAAGAAAAGTCCTCATTTGTACAACTGGCCATTTTAATGCTACATATAATTTCACTGTGCATTTAAAAACTTAGTTGTATTAGTAAAAATTTGCATTTTGTGCAATGACCTCTCTATGCACAAGTTGCATAAAATTGGGGAAAGTCTGCTTTAGATACACAGATATAGGAAAAACACTGGATATCACAATGTTAACTTCTCACTAAAACAAAAGCTTCACGTTAAAGCCAACTACCCAAGACCGCACACCTCAGGAAAAAGAAATCCTTAACCCTCAGGTGTTAACAGGTTGCAATCTTTTTGGGCAGAGCTGCACATATCTACCCCCTCTCCTTCTTGCTGAATTTGGGCAGAAGGCATAAGATCAGCTGGAGCTTTCAGCACATGATGATGTTTTCAGGTAATACAAAAAATTCTGGGCAATGCAAAAAGTCTCGATTTTAACTCATAAGCAATCGACAGTGCTACCTTCTGCTTTTTTGGTCCGTGTTCATGCATCCTAAAGGGAAGGCCTTCTGATTGTTGCAGCATGCAATCATGTGTCTTTCAGCCTTTACAGCAAGTGCCATGTCTGGGGTGAGTGACATCTTGCAATGCTACCTGCTCACAGCAGGCAGCACCTCACGTTGGGAATAGAGCATTTTCATTTGAAGTGCTTGTGAAGGGCATGGGAGAACTGGGATGTATCTCTTCCAAAAAGGTTATTTCTAGCTAAGATGAGGTTCATGTTGTGCAGAAACAGATACCAGCTAAGAAAATGGAGGCGTATTTATGGGTGCTCTTTCCCATTTCTGGACAAAAGTATTTGATTAAAACTGCCGTATAATTTCTGTCACACAGATGACTGTTTAAATATGTCATTTAAGGCAAATTATGTATTGTGTGTCTAAACATGTGTATCCTCAAGTTCCAGGGAATCTTCTGTACACAAGAGGGTGTAAAGAGGATACAGCCAGGCTATTTTCAGTGGTGCCCTGTGCCAGGCCTGGAGGTAATGGGCGCAAACTGGAACATATGAGGTTTTCTGTTTGAACATCAGGAGACCTTTTTTACTATGTCCAAGCATTGTACAAGTTGTCCAGAGAGGTTGTGGCATCTCCATCCATGGAGACATTCAAAAGCCATCTGGACATGGTCCTGTGCAACCTACTGCAGGTTGAGCAGGGGTTTTTCAAACAGGGGAACTGGACCAGATGAACTCCAGGGGTTCCTTAAAGCCTTAACCATCCTGTGATTCCTCGACATAAGAAGTCTGCAGATGGCCCCATGCCATGGCTTGTTCTTGCTAGTGAAGTTTCATAACTGGGAGCAGGGGAGAGGAGGAAATACATAGTCTGTCTGTGAGCATGTTATTAACTAGAATATTTTTCTAGCTGATAAAAATGTCATATCAAGAACTCACATTTCAACTATGGATTCAACTGGAAAAGTGTGAATTTTCATCTGGATTCAGGGAGCTGCTTGACTTACATAATGTTTTGCCGTTGTCCACAACTTGTTTGTTTCTGTCTTCCTTTTCTGTTAGTTCTGGAAGTATTTACACCTTTTCATTGCACTTGTGGATTCTATAAGTTACAGAAAACCAGGAGGGCACATTCTGTTGTAAATCATCCCAGGGCATAATTTATCAGGGAATCTAAGGAAATTAAAACTTGCTGGAGCTCAGTGCTTTCTGCCTGACACTTTGTGGCAGGGAGGGAGCAAGGAAAAGNTAGGTATTTAGAACATTATGTTTTATAAAGGAAGGTGCTAGTGCACTCTGGTGAAGAAAACGTACTGATGCTGCTGGGACTCAGACTGGTGCTCTGGTGCTCTGCAAGTAGGTATCTAGGTCCTTGTCAGTCCAGTAGGATACGGAGAAGTGTTGCCTAATAAAGCTGCTCTGTATTGAAAAGAAAGAATTAATCTAGTCCCATATAAACTTCCTATTATACTAAGACCATTCCCTNATTCAAAAGCCATCTGGACATGGTCCTGTGCAACCTACTGCAGGTTGAGCAGGGGTTTTTCAAACAGGGGAACTGGACCAGATGAACTCCAGGGGTTCCTTAAAGCCTTAACCATCCTGTGATTCCTCGACATAAGAAGTCTGCAGATGGCCCCATGCCATGGCTTGTTCTTGCTAGTGAAGTTTCATAACTGGGAGCAGGGGAGAGGAGGAAATACATAGTCTGTCTGTGAGCATGTTATTAACTAGAATATTTTTCTAGCTGATAAAAATGTCATATCAAGAACTCACATTTCAACTATGGATTCAACTGGAAAAGTGTGAATTTTCATCTGGATTCAGGGAGCTGCTTGACTTACATAATGTTTTGCCGTTGTCCACAACTTGTTTGTTTCTGTCTTCCTTTTCTGTTAGTTCTGGAAGTATTTACACCTTTTCATTGCACTTGTGGATTCTATAAGTTACAGAAAACCAGGAGGGCACATTCTGTTGTAAATCATCCCAGGGCATAATTTATCAGGGAATCTAAGGAAATTAAAACTTGCTGGAGCTCAGTGCTTTCTGCCTGACACTTTGTGGCAGGGAGGGAGCAAGGAAAAGTGCTGTGCTCTCCACCGTCACTGCTGCGCATCTGAAGCTGTGTTATTTCATTCTTTTTGATAGGTCTCAGGGGAGCCATGGCATTTGCTCTGGCTATACGAGATACTGCTACCTACTCACACCAAATGATGTTCTCAACAACTCTGCTCATCGTGTTTTTCACTGTGTGGATTGTTGGCGGAGGTACAACCCCCATGCTGTCATGGCTGAACATCAGGTTGGTACGCAGCTGTGTTCTGGGGAAACTTCACTCTTCCCAGTGGCAACTGTGCTAACTTGGCATAGTTCTACAGAACTTGTTTGATGCTTGCTAGAAGTATTTAGAATATGGTAATTTTGATATATATATATATATATAGGTATTTAGAA
>VYXC01013167.1:717050-729642 GCA_013397175.1 Platysteira castanea
TCAGACTGGTGCTCTGGTGCTCTGCAAGTAGGTATCTAGGTCCTTGTCAGTCCAGTAGGATACGGAGAAGTGTTGCCTAATAAAGCTGCTCTGTATTGAAAAGAAAGAATTAATCTAGTCCCATATAAACTTCCTATTATACTAAGACCATTCCCTGTCTTTTGGATTTTTGTAATGGGCCTGTCAAGGTTTTTAAGTTCAGTGGATTCTTTAATGGGTGGTGCTAAGCTGAATTCTTTAAACAAAATCTGATGTTATCTAAGAAACTGGGATAAATGGGGTCCTGCTGGTCTTCTGGGTGTGTTTCCTCCTGTTTTGAAGGGATCTGTGAAAATGGTAAGTTGCATGATTATAGATGTTTGACTATAAATCCTGCCTAATACATAATACTTTTGACTGCATGTACTTTCATATTTGAGAATACTTACCAAGACATGTGCTAGAGCATCACAGATCAACCATTGTTAAAGACCATCTATATTAAAATTCTGGAAATTTTGGCAGTTTGGGAGACAAAGATGAAGAGGGGAATTAATATGTGTTGTACAAGCCCTTTAATGCATTTTTCATATGTAAATTATATTCTTTGGCACTTGAAAATTTTCTTATTTTCTAATTGTGTTAACCAGAATTTGCATTCTACTCTTGTGATAGGATAGGAAAAACCACCCTAGGTAAAACTAGTTTCAGTCTTTAGAACTGATATTTCTCAGGGGCTGGTACTGCTTTTGGAAAACTTCAGTAAGCTGCTTGTTGCAATAGATAGCATGTGCTTTCTAGGTTGGCAGAAAAAGGGTAGGATTCCCATAAATGCTTATGAACTCTTCTCATGGAAGGTTGCATGCTTCCAGCTGAACATGGATGTTTCAGTATCTCATCTCTAACAGCAAACATTGGGAAATTGGGTTTTCCACCAGAAGGAAGCAACACTTCATGTAATCAGGCTCTCTGCAGGTCATATCATTAATGACAGGTAATGCAACACCTGGTGTCAAGTCAGAAGTAAACCCAGTGTCAGTGCAGTTGTGTCATTAGTAGTTGTGAGATGCCACACCCTGATGATGTGATACTTTTAAGAGCTAAAGGACTAAGTGCATAATCATCCTTCGAGCTTTTTGTCCTGTTGCCTGTACCTCTTTTGTTGAGGAAGCATGGCTGGGTATTTCCTTCAAACCTTGTCACCCAGCAAGGGACAGATGTGCTGCCGACCAGCTAAGTGAAGAGGAATTGTGTTCAGTGTGCCTGTACCAGAAGGCAGCTTCTGAGTGCAATCAAGCATTACCTCTGCCACAGGGCTCCTTCAGTCATCAACAGTAGGACAGGGCTGAATTCTTGCATGGGCCCCAGCCCTTGGCCAACTGGAAAATAGTTCTGATATAGGAGCTTTTTTCCCTCTCTTCCTCCTCCATTGAAACCAGGAAGCACCCAAGATTATGCACTTACTCCTTTAGCTAATCTGGTTCAAGTGTGAGACTCTGGAAGCCTGGCTGATGAGCTGGTCCTGCAGGGGAGAGGACTAACACCATATCCATTCCAGGCTTATCCCTCAAGGTGGCTAGACTTGAAAATGTCATTAGTGTGACCAGCAAGGCAGAACAGCTGTAAAGGCTATGGTACCATTCCTAGAGAAGCAACTGCCAAAAGGCAGCTACTGAAGCAGTTTAGCTGTAGTTTTGGGGAGAGATTTACCCACCCTTGTGGGTAAGCAGTAATTTTAACTGTCACTTGTTTGGCATGGTTAACAGAAAATAAAGCCTTAGCTTTCCTGTTAAGGGAAGGATAACATATATAATAAGGGAGCTCTACACGGGAAGCATTTTAGAGAACTGTATGGGGCTGCCTAGCCCTATGCTCTACACAGGAAGCATTTTAGAGAGCTGTGTGGGTCTGCCCTACAGGCCGACNATTTTAGAGAACTGTATGGGGCTGCCTAGCCCTGTGCTCTACACAGGAGGCATTTTAGAGAGCTGTGTGGGTCTGCCTACAGGCCCACTGCTGGCTCGGTAATAGGCACTGACTCGCCAGAGATGGAGTCTACACCTTCCAGGACCGCATGAAATCAGATTTGTGCCAGGAGGTGGCGGCCGTGTGCCGCTGATCGAGAATTAGAAACGGTGCCGGTGAGATACCCTCAGTGCTTAGAACACTTTCTGCTGGAAAAAAAAAGTCCTGATTTTAAAGATTTAAAAAAAAAAAAGAAAAAACAAAGAAGAAGAAGAAAAAAGACATATTAATTTCCAGCTGAATTTTTAAGTTATTCCATTTATCTCTTTTTCCATCCCCTTCTAGCCGGTAGAAGAGGTAAACAGGAGGAGATGAAGATGAGATGCTGTGCCAGCACCTCGCTCAGCAGCAGAGTGTAATAGTGCTGATGCAGTGCTGAGGCTGGGCAGTAGGTAACTTGTCCCTAGGATGCCTTCTGAGCCTTGGCACTTTCCCATTAAATTCAATTGCCAGAGGCTGGAAATAAGTAGTGGTCATATACAGGAGGATTATTTAGCAGAAAAGAGTTTGTAAGATAAAAGGTGGTTTGCTTCCTAGATAAAGTGAAGGGGTGTAGAAAATTAACACCATGTGTAGGTGGGAGTTAAATGTCAGGATTTGTGGGGACTCCTAAGTGTCCAGTTCTGATGTGAAGGTCATACCAGTTGTATCCTGGTGGATGGATGGGAGGAAGGAAGGAAAGAAGGAAGGAGAAAAAGAAGGCTAGTCAGCCATTACCAAATCCTCATGAAGTGAGGCTTTTCTTCAGTGATTCTTCATGACTGGCTTTTCTTCAGTGTGGATATAAACAGAAGGCCCGTGTCTGGGCAAGTCAGAGGAGCCAAGACAGGCATCAAACCCGAAGGGGCTTATTTAAGGTGGTGCCTGCATGATTGAAGCAGAACTGTACCAGGGAGCTGACTCCAGCCAGGACTGTCAGCCTGGCCCGATACCACTGAGTTCATGGGGAAGCAGCTGTGTGTGTGCAAGAGGCAACGCCTGCACAGGGATCCAGAATTGCTTTGCTGTGGCTTAGAGGAAGAGGCACATGCCTTCTGGCCACACTGTTAGTTGTGTAGCATTTGGGATGCATGCTTGGTTCTTTACTTGCTGTTGGTCCCTTCCTTCCCATGGTATGAAATATTAAAAGTAGGTAAAGGGCGGAGAGGCTAACATGAAAATTAAGCTTTGGTAAATTAAAAAGCAGTATAAGGAGGAAAATAGGCAAAAATACTCTCTGCCTCCTCTTGCTGTTCTGAAAATTCCAGATATTTGGATGAGCAGGTATCTTTTCAGATAGGCTAGGTTACCAGGGACCACTGACCAGGCTTTCATATACAGCTAAGCAAAGAACCTATAGTTTGTAGCAGAGGCTTAACTTCGATTTACTGCTCAACTGGTTGGAAAAGTGAGGTCACAACTCCAAAATCTGAGTAAAAAAAATAAGGAGATCTTTAGATGCTTTTGAATTCTGCCACTTCACGCTGAGCAAATTAAAAATTATCAGCAGAAACTGGAGTTAAAGCCATGATATAATGTGTTAGAGTTCCTTGGCTGACTATCAGTGAGACGCATCCAAGCATTGGGGTGGTAAACAGTTATATTTTCTTAGTAGTAGTTTTTTTTTTCTTAGAAACTAAAGCATGACTTGGATATTAAAAATACAGTCTCATCCTTTAAGACCTAAATGAAGAAACAATTTCCTGGCTGAAGTTTTAACAGTTTCAGCAAACTTGGGAGCCGTGTAAATCAAAACCACTGGCAAAATTCCTCTTTTCAAAAAATAGCTGACTTCTTGTTTCATTTATCTGTCACAGGAACAAAAGGGAAACTCCTAGCATTTGTATTGCAAAACAATGTGTTTTCCATTTTTCATTAGAGGTTAGTGACCTGGTTCTTTTCATGTTGAATGAAGCAACACATAGATTAATGCCTTCCTCTCCTTCATAACCTGCAGCAAATGCAGAAGTTATTGCTTATTTTAATGAAGTAATTTTAGTTATACTTAGCAACTTTTTTATAAATCTCAAAGCATTATACCTTACACTTTAAAATACTTTAGGTTTCTTTTTACCATAAAAGCTAAAGGTTGCACAGACCATGTCAACTTAGATATTTAGTGCCTTATGTCTGATTCGCTTATACAAACTCTCAAAATGCTTTCTATTTAATAATCTTTTTTTTCCGTAAAAGAGCAAACTGGAAAAGGAATCTGGAAACATTAACTCTCGTCCAGCTGCTGTGTGAATTACCTGACTATCTGGGATGGTGGTAAAACTGCTGGCTTGGTGGCAGGCTCAGGTTATACTCCATTCTCTTACTCAGGGTGGTCCAATGATAAAACGTGCATTTCTTACATACCATGCCTCGGTGTGCTAGGATGGCAGGAGGCGAGCATTGATGCTGGGATCCAGCCTCGTGCTGTGTTCCAGGCTGGCGTGGGGGATGTCTGATAGGAAGTTACATCCGCCTATTTCCATTATTGTGTTACTTAGACCCTTCACTGCCTTTGGCATCTCTCTGCTGCCTTTGAAGGCAGATGCACAGGCACAGGGGGCCCTCTGTTGTGGGCTTTTTCCTTGCCTGTCTCTTTCTGTACTATTTCTTCCAGTTGTCTTTCCCTACCTAGTTTTTCTATTCTTCCTCCTTCTCTCCCAATCTCTAGTTTTTCATCATCAGTCTTGAATCTCCCTTAAGAGTGGGGCAGTGCAGCCTCCAAGCCTCACCCCTCTGGGCCTTTCCCTTAGTAGGAAAGAGATTACCTCTTCCTCTGGAAGTCTAGATGTAAGCATGGGAGATGTTTCCTTTTCTCTGTTCTTGTTCTCTGAAACACAGCAATTCACACCAGAGAGAAAAACCGTGGGGAAGACACTGTAGGAGTTGGGTTGGGACACATCTAGAGTACCTGGATGATACAAGTTGAATTGGCAAGTCTCAGCCAGCAGTTTCAGGAGTCATTGTCTTGGTTAGGTGAAGTAAACGAATACCCAAAGACATCCTAAAAACAACCTGAACAACTTTTTCTGATTCCAGGGGTTTTTAGTGATGGGGTTTTAAATTTTTAAAAACATGGTGGTGGGAGTTCTCTTCTTTCTCAGTCATCTTCTGAGAAACAGTTGAACTCTTCCAAAATAGCTAAAATTTTCCGAAAATGCTGCCCTCATTAGAGACATGTGGGAAAACTTAAGTATACTAACTTGGCAAAGATACAGCAAGGAGAAAGAAGTCATAGAAGGGAAGTTATTGTGTCGTTTTTAATTTTAGTTTTTGCTGTACATGCAGAACCATCTCAGTGATGGCCTTGGGGAGCAGAGTACTCTGACCTGGAGTGTATGTTGGCCTGGGAAAAGAGCTATTGAACCTGGAATGCAAAACAAAGCTATCTAAAGTCTGGTATTTGGCTCAACATTCAAGGATTAGATGAGTACATGCTCTTTGTATCACAAGCTGTGGCCTTAAATATTTGGTTAGTCAAGATGTCAGCATTCAACCAGGGTGTGTACACCTGTTTTTTCTAAAGTGAGGCCTCTGTGGATTTCTGATCATCTGGGCTTTAATTTCACAGGAGCAATATACGGTTCCTGACACATGCCTTCATGGAAAAATATGGGGGAAAAAACCCCACAGGCTGCTAAGGAATGCATGTGAAAAATACTAGAAGTCAAAATGCTTTCATTTGTACCTAAAACCCCTCTACAAACACAACTGAAAAAGGTAAAGCGAGGAGTAAAAACAGACTCTGCTATGACTTGAGATTAAATAAAAAATTGATAGTCAATTGTTAGTTAAACCAATGGAGTGATTTAGTGTTTGTTACCAGTCGGTTTGGAGTGCTCTGAAACCAGGCAGTATTGGTGACCCCTCTCATACCTGTATCCCTTCCCGTGACTACTTCCACTGATGACTCTTTCTCTTTCAGACCATGTGCAGATCTGAAGTGGTAGGAGTTGTCCTAGATTGGCTGTCTGTGTGCAGCACCAAAGAGAGCTACTGAATCTGATTTTCTGGGTGATGTGGTCTGTCAGTGATGCAGATGCTTTGCCAGCTGGGATCTGAACAAATGAAGAATGTTACTGGATATACCAATCATAAATCGCTGGTCTTGCTTATTTTGGTTTTTTTGTTCACTTTGTCATTGTGCTGCCATTGTTGTTCATGTATGTTTTGTCTTTTTTGATTGGGTAGGGTTTTTTTTGTTGGTTGTCTTTGTTTTGCTGAAGAGCTCTGTAGAGCCCCCATCTCATGAGCATTTTGTTACTCACATTTCATTCTTGTACTGTACCAGAGTTGGTGACCATGTTCCATCGGTGGAAGAGATGAGTGAAAGCCACTGGCTGTATTTCAGGTGACACTGTGCTTTCCTTGATACCACATTAACCTGGTGCTTGGCTTTTTTCATCTTTATAACACTGAGTGTGTGCTCTTTTTCTATACTGTGGCATGCTGCTTCTACTTCTATTCTGAGAGTGCTGTAAATGTTCCTCAACTCTGAGTCTATTCACTTATTCTGAGCTGTGAGATTGTGGATCACACGTCATGTCGTTAGTCTAAAAAAACAGAAACTATAAAACATCACATTCTTTAACTCTGTAGATATTTAATAAAGCAAAACTAGAATCTCTGGCCTTGGAAGACTTAAGAGCTGAAAATCATGGATTTGATCTTATGGTCTTTAATCACAAAGGTATTCTTAAGCATTGCTTGAGGTTATTTCCTATAAGTCTTCAGGTTGGAAGGAACTTCACAGATGATTTAGCCCAGCCTCTTTGGGGGGATGTATTTTTAAAAACAGGGAGGTATCAACCAGAGATCATCAGGATTCTGGTTTGGTTTTTTTAGAATAGATACATGGTTAGAGAGAGAATTTAAAATAAGATAAATCTCTAACTGACATCTGTGGGGGATATGTGTAAATGTGTGTGTGTGTGTGTGTCTATATATAAAAACATACAGAACATTTATGTAAAGAAAGCTCTTTGGGATGGGGCGATGAAAAGTTTTTCTTGTACCTTGTCACATTTGAAGGTTTCCAGCAAACTACTAGATTTGCTGTTGTAGAGATGCAATGTGTTAGTTTGTATAGAAAATCTGAGAACTATTATCTATTACACTCATTCTTGGCTGTTGCCAATGTAATTACATATGCTAAATGTAACAATGCCTGGTATTTTGGTAACTTGTCATCTATGAGTTGTAGGGCCTTGGAAATGTTTCTGAAGTATCAGAAGAAATGATTCCACACATTTTAAAATGATGTAGTAGAGAACTTGATGTAGTTCTGTATGCCTTTTTACCATTCATTTCCATCCACTTAGTTCAGTTTTGCGTGTCAGCCACTTTCTCCCGTACTGTTTAAATTACTGAATTATACATAAGCGTAATGTTTGAGAGATCAAATCTGAGTAGCTGCTCTCCTACAAGTGATGCTGGAGTTGTAGCTGTAGAATAAGGACCAAGAAGTCCAGGAGTCAGTTAAGGGTAGAAATGCTGCGCTTTGGTGTCGGGCATGAGGAGCTCAAGACCAGTACCTTTGCTATTACAGAGATCTTAAAGCATGAAAAACCTTTTTTGCCTTAAAAAAAAATTTTCATTAGGGAGGAGTGAAGAAATACACTTAAATTGGATTAATTTTTACTATAGCATACTCTTGTCTACAGATTCCAAGGACCTTCCCAAGGCTGAAATAAAGGTGTCTGAATTTTACATACTAGTAATTGTCTGAACTGAAGGAATAAGGTGTCTATCAGACACCAAAGTGATTCCAGTGGGGGAAATAAATGGATTTTTCATCAATTTTGAAACAAATAGGCATTGTTACAGTGAAAGGACTGCTCATATTCTTCATTTGAAATCTTCTTTTCAAGACTTACTTGTTTGTACACCCTTGGGGAATCCCCACACAGCTGCTGTAAAGGGCTCTCAGAAAGGGTGGAGGGGAAAACAAAGACGCTGGCATCTGCACTACCTTGGCTGTGCCACAGCTGCTGTGCCTCTCAGTCCCCATCACAGAGACTGTGCCTCTTCAGTAAAACACTGTTTTCACCCAGCACTTGCTCACCTGCCTTCCTGCCATGGGGTTTGAGCAAAACAGCTTAGCCTTTAGCAAGGCTGCCCTCTCTGTGCCACTGATGGGGAGGGGATCTGTGTAAATCCATCCAGTAACACTTTAATTTATAAAACAGGCTAAATAAATGAGAGCTGATATTGACCTTTACAGTACATTTAAATTACAGAAAGCTTTTAAGAGATATTGAGCATGTGAAATGGATTTTTTTCTCTTCACCATAAGAGGAAAATCAATGTTGAAGACATACATACATCAACTTTACTCATACTTTTAATTATTGAAGTATCTAAGCAAGGATAAAGTAACTAAGTGTTTTTGAATCTTCTTTTCACTGTAAAGGAGGTTGGGAGAGACTTGCCTGGGTTTTGGTATTGTTTTTTTCAGGTGATAAAGGTGAGACTTTCTTAGAATTCTGGGGGCTGGGCCTGCAAAAAACCTTGTGATGCTTGTAATGAGATCAGGGTATATAAACTTTGAAACTTAAACAGGCAGTCTTGTTGTCAAAAAATATCTTTTCAGTACTGAAAAGAACATCTGTGGGAAGATGTTTTTCCTACAACTTGAACTATTTTAATATAGAAAAGTTCTCTTTTCCTCTTCAGCATGACAGTGAAGCCTGTGATATACTGTGACTTATCACTGAAGTGTGGTTATCCTGCTTTGGTCCTCCATTAAGCCCCATTCCCCTGCCTAAGGGCAGTTAAAATCCTCAAAACAAATGCACAGCCTTGTAGTCAAAAGCTGAGACACTGAATTGTTTGGTTTTCTTACGTACTGTGAAGTGACTAGGTAACCCAGGGAGTAAAAACTATTTGGGGAATGCAAGCTATGCTCATCTTTTGGAATGAGCTTCTTGAGTTCCCCATTCACACTGTCAGCTACACAGCCAACAACAGCCTGGTTGCTGTGCATAACACACTGAACCTTCCCCCATGTGCAGCTGGAGTTTGGAAAGTCACAAAAATTTTTCTTTTATTTTCGTGTGTACTTAGGAAGGAATGTATAATCTTATATATATGTATGTGTATATTGCCCTACTGATGTTGCTTGTCAGCTTTCTGCGTTAGATAACCAGTTTCCCTGCCAAAACCCCTTCTTACGTAGTGATAGCCAAAGCAGTAACATCTCAGCCCTTGTAACCTCTCAGAGCTCTTGTGTGTGGTGTTTTATTTTAGCATGCCTTACAATCCAGTACTCAATCTTCCAGTGTTCCCTTAAACTGGGGAAGTTTTCAGTTTGGAGGCTGGTCAGTGCCAATGAGTTTCCAGGCTAAATATGCCTAAAGTTTAAGATGGCTTTATATGGAAAAACAAAGTGATGAGGAAAGAACAAGAGGCTCAGACAAAAAAAATGAAAAAAAATCCAAGTAAAGGACTAGGTCAGCACTAGTTTTACATGAGGCTGCTGCAGAGCAGCCTTCTGGATTTTCCCTGAACTACATTAATTCATGTGGGGCCTTGAGCTGGCTGTGAGTTCACAAGGATGACTTAAAACTTCTCTTCTTCCATTGTTCTATCAAAAAATGCTGCCCTGGAAGCTATTTGAAAGTGTTCTCTTTTTATTTGATCCAAGCATGGTGTCCCTGGGACACACAAATGATATGGTCTGACCAGTAAGGTTCTCTTGGTTTCTGGTGATCCTTAGGGCTGTTGCACAAGCACCATGGCTATAAATAGCTGACAAAAAGTCTAAGTAACAAGGAAATTGCACTAAAGGTGCTCAGTCCCTTCTAAAAGAGAAGAAGTGATGATGTTAACAAAATCTTGTTGTCTCAACTGCTTGTTGCATGCGTTTTCCCACACTTAGGATGCAATGTGGAACTGAAACACAACACATTTGAGACTGAGAATCTTATCTAACTTTTGAGGTTGGAGGTTTAGGTTCTACAAGAGATGACAGAGATCAAGACATGAACAGAATATAAAATAGACAAGTCCAGTCTTAACAAATAGCTACCCACAAAACAGACCGGAAAAACCTGAACATAATTACAAGGATTAAATGCCAGTCTTGGATAGGAGCCCGATGTGCAAGGATGGTTCAGTAATAAGATGCTTTCTAACTAAGCAAAAGTGAGTAGACAGTTTCTTCTTAACATATTTTTCTGCCAACACCCACCATCTCATTGCACAGACCCTGCCTCACTCAGGTGGAAGGCTGGACTACAGGCCACTTGTTAGTCCACTGTGGCTGTGTTGTGTTAGGTGAAAGTTGCAGCAAATTAATGTTGTGGCTCTTTATAGAATATTTTTTGTGCTTCCCATAGTGCATTAAAACTTGGAGTGTGTGTGTGTCTTCTTAAAATCATGTATTTCAGCCATTCTCAGGTTTATCTGGCAGTTATTTGCTGTGGGAAATACTAAGGCTGGGCTTTGTCTTTAGTTTCTGGTTTCTTCCTGCTGGACATGAGGGATACCCTCCACTGAAGAGGATGTCATCCACTCTTTAGGGCAAAAATAGTATTTTCCAGTGTTCTAAAAAAAATTGGTAGCAAAGGTAAGCAGTTAAAGTTGATGCTGAGATGGAGTTAAAGCAGTTTCTTGAGTGAAGAAGTATCTTGCTTATAGCTATGTAACTACAGGGGAGTAATGGACAGCTTTTCCTTAATCTATTCTTATAACCTCTCTGATGCAGCTTTGCTTGGTGCTTAAAGTGCTTTTAAAATGCGTTCTGCCAAACCTGCAGCATTTGCAACCCTCAGTAACACCACTTGCTTTGTTTTCCTAATGTTTCTGTAGGGTTGGGGTTGACCCAGATCAGGATCCTCCACCTACTAATGACAGCTTTCAAGTCTTACAAGGAGTAAGTAATTACATAACTTCTCTATTAGGCTGATCTTATTTTATAACTAAGACTATAGAGAACTGCAGAATGTATGCATGGATAAAACCTTTCTCTCCTAGCTGGCAAATCAGTAGGGGATTTTGCTTTATAGTACTGAAGTGATTCCCACTAAAAAACAGTCAGTGGTGTTGTGTGTAATGCTGTCATGTTCACATTTTTGCGTATACTTAAGGCATCACAAACCTTCCCAAATCCACTAATACACTCTATATAACAGTGTGCTTCCTCTTCCCCCCCCACCAAACATGCTTGCTTTTAGCATGCTACTGCACAAATAGTTGTTCTCAGTTGAGAGGTAATACTCTTGGCTCCTCTTCCTTAACTGATAGCAAATTTTGGGCCTTGGACTTGCTTAGAATCCAAGATTAAGTTTGCTAATCTGATCTCGACTTGCATACCAAACCACAAGCCAGCTGGATCCCGCCTGGACTACCTATCACCTGGGTAAAGCAGAAGAAGCACTGGAAAATTGCCATTTGTATTCAGCAAAATGTTGCTGTGAACCTTAGTGAAGCTTTCCATGCATAAGTAACAACCCAAGAGTTGACTTTTTTTCCCTGAAATACACTACTGGCAAACAAGACCATTCAAAAAATGTTATTCATAGCAGAATTTTCAGTTTTGCTCATCTCTAAACTGAGTTGATTCACAGGAGGAGTGAAAGATCTGGAAAAAAACCAAAAGAGCTCAAAAATTCCTCAGGCTTAAATGGGAGTTTCCTCTGTCCAGACCTTGGTTTGCACTCTTCCAGAGTTCTGCTTGACACTGATTGCTCAGCAGCACAGCTGGCTGCTTATGTAGGAACCTACTAGTCGCAGTTGAATGGTGGGTAACTTTGGATCTAGGGGATGCTTAGGGAGCAACTATTGTATGAAGATGATGGTGTTCAGGCTGATTGGAGATAGATTCATGTATTTGGGATTAGCTTTCTTCTTAGTGGTTTCTCCTGCCTTGTTTTGTGGTTTTTTATCCTTTCTTTTTCTTTCCCTATTACATGTTGTAGAAGTGAGAGTTGCTTGCTCAGGAAGCATTTCTTTCGCTGCAGAAACTGCACTTGGCATCTCTGTGTTCTATGTAATAGCCGGTGTCCAGCACAAAAAATAAGATGCTGAAATGGTGGAGCTGGCTACCAGTAAGGGTGAATTTTGTTTTGTAACTATCTGGAAGCAACCAGAAGTCCAGGCCTCAAAACGCCTTTTACAGCGAAGGCCGCAATTATTGCATAAAACCAAGGTTAGGAAGTAGTACTGTGGTAAGATGCCTTTGGCCAGTTCAGACTGAGCTTGTCAGTAACTGAGGAATTGCTTTAACGGGAAACAGAGCATGGGTATTCTGTTCTTACTCAGTGTCTGCTGTGGAAATATCTTGTTTGCTTTTTTCCCATGTAAACATAAAGAACTTACCCATTTGTTTCCCTCTTTAGCTGTGCATTGCATTGCTAATGTAGTCCATTAGTCAGTTCCCTTTGGATTCATCTTTCTTTCACCAAGCCAAGATTAGCAGTATGTCACAGTTAAAGAAAATATATCATTTGGGATGGGGAGGGAGTGAAAATGTACTAAGCTTTAACTCTTGGTGGATCATGGGTTTTTTGCAGGTCAGAAGTACACAGTGTAATCCTGTCTTGTTCTTTTCTAGTAGTTTGGAAGAGGATTCATACAAGGCATTCTTTTGTTTTCATGTGATTAACTCTGGCAT
>VYXC01013167.1:729691-760916 GCA_013397175.1 Platysteira castanea
GCAAAACATTCAACCCCTAAACAGTAACAAAAGTGAAAACAAATGCAGCTGCAGGCCAGCTGGTGTGATGATTTGCAGCACAGCTAGTTAAGAGATTATATTTAACACTCTTAGCCCTTTCAAGGTTGATCCAGCATTTCTGAGATTTGCATGACTTCCGTCAATTGTGATCTTTATATGGATTCTCTGTTAAGCATGTTTCTTTTACATTTGATATGTTTCATCAAGTTTCTGAGAATTTATCAGATATGGTAATTTCCCTTGTTCTTCCAAGGAAGCATCAGGCTTAAGAAAAAACCATCACACCTAGAGTTAGACTTAGACCTAGAGTTAAGGAAGCCAACCAAGCAATGAATAGGAATCAGTCTTGGAATATCAGTGAGGCTTATTTGTCAGTTTGGATGTTATTTCTGTATATGTTACTATACTAACAGTGAGATAAGGTTTTAGGCTCCAGGGAACTTGGTGGTAGAGGACTTAAGGTAACTTGAGTGCAATGAAGACAACCTGGTTTGCTGCAGTCATTTCTGGTCTTTTTAGGGAAAGTAAACTCAGTATAAGCAAATCTCAAAACAGCTTTCTTCTGCATTCCAAATACAGTATTGAAGTAATTTGGCTTTTTTTTTTTTTTTTGACAGGACATTATAATATGAATTATTGGAGTGTATAATTTTTGGTTTTTCTGCCTGAAGTAATTGAATATGTTTTTATCTCACTTTTAGGATGGCCAAGATTCTGCACGAAGGAACAGGACGAAGCAGGAAAGTGCTTGGCTCTTCAGGTTGTGGTATAGCTTTGACCACAAGTATCCTTTTGAAAACACGGCTTAGTTTCAAGGCATGAAATGTCCACTTTTTTTCCTTTCCGTGTACCCATATGTAGCCTTAAGCACTTGATCTTTCTCCTGTTTGACTCTTTCAAGTATTTGACAGGCTCAAGGCTCAGAACCAAAGCTTGAACTCACTGGTTCAGCAGTCAGACCTTTCCTTTCCCTAATGCATGGTGTGTGACACTTGCTGGAGGACAGAAACTAGTCAGTTCTAGGAGGTGAAGTACCTTCCTAAACAATAAAACAGACAATTAACTATTTCAGGTCCTCTGATTTGTTCTATTAATCTGTTCTCATTTTCACTGATGCTCATAGCACAAACTAGTTTTCCAGTTCATTGTACATGTCTAAGCCTCAACTCATTGTTCTGCAGAGCCATCCACTTTTGTGTCCTAAAATCTGTGGTTTATTTCTAAAGAGGAAGTTCTGGAACTAAAAAAACTACATGAGATCCAGCTCATCTCCTTAAGTATATCCAGAAATTACTATGCGTGTTAAAGCAGAGTGTCTCTGAGTGTATATAGTACTGTACAACCTTTCTGAAGCTATTATTATAGTATTTAGATCACTTTGTTTAAGATTCTGAGCAATTTTTGTGTAGCTGTCCTGTATTTCATGCTTGTGGGTATGAGTTTTTGGGGAATCTACTTAACTTAATCAGTATGTCATACAGCTGCTCCTCCTCAACAGCTTACAGTCACTTGGCAGAAAATGGCAAAGATAATCTTGTGGCCATGGCAAGTCACTTATACCTAGAACCTCAAAGAAATTTCAGTACTGAATTCCTAGTAATTTCCGGGGCGGCTACATATACACAATGACCTGTGATAGGTGCCTAATGTTCTTGCAGCTTGCATATGAGTCTTTCCACTGGGGTCTTGGCCTTTCATTGATGAGACACTTGCTGGGCTGGTTGGAGCACAGTAGTTTCCTTCCATACCTTGTGCATGAGGCATTCCCACCCAGGCAAACCCATGCAGCACGTTGAAAATGTTTGGATCCTAACAGCACTTGCCTTTTTGGGATAAAATCTGTTTGTGACCAATGCTTTCAGATGCAGTAGTACTGACCCAAAGCCCAGAAGGGAGTGTATGTGATACTTTAAATATTCATAAATGTTTGTAATTCCAAGTTAACCCTTTGAGTTCTACTGACTGGCCTCAAAGTGCCTCAAGGTCAATTTTTACTACTTAAAAAAAAAAAAAAAAAAAAAAAGAGAGACTTCGGTGTTAAAAGCGTGAAAGGATCTGACTGTGGCTGACTGCTTCTTTTTTGCCTTTTTAAGAAGGAAGCAGAGCTGTCCTCTTCCCCTGCCTTTACAAAAGGGATGTGCCTGATGAAAGGAGTAGCTGGCAACGCTGACTTCCCTCAGCTGATGCTTGCAGAGAACAGTCCCTCCCCAGCAGCTGCAGCAAGGTCAGGGGTAGTGCCTGGAGAAAATTACAGCCTAACTACCTGTTTCACAGAAACTTTAAGGACCCTGATCGCGCATTCCCTTTTTTTTTCCAGTGGTGACTAGCAATATTTAGGAAAAGTTTCTGTGAAGTTTGTGCCAAGGAAACTGACATTAAGAGGCAGAACTGTCTTACTGTATGTTAGAGATCAAAGTCTGCTCCTTCTCCTGGAAGAAGGCATTCAGATAAGCATTGTCTGGGTGGGTTTAAATTGCACAGATGGGATGATCTTTAGAATTGCCACCTCTATATCCATGGCTAAATGTCAAAATATTTTTTGCCAATGCATTCTGGTTTCTGGGTAGAAAGGCAGACTGTCTCAAAATTCACTCTTTGCAAGAGAGCTTAACTTGAAAAAGATGGGAGTAAGTGGTGGAAAAGTGTGTTCCAAAGCTCACTATTGCCTGCAGAGCTCTGTACACATGGATAAGCGGGAACTTCATTCCTGTGGAATGCAGAGTTCATTTAATGTTGTGGGCTGTTCCTTGGGTTCACCCACAACTGTTAAACACGGAGAAAACTGCAACTGTGATGAAGTAGCAGATGTCTTTAACGGGGCTTGTTTTTTCACGGCTGAGTTGCCTGTCTGGCACAGGGCAGTGTGGAGCGTGGGTTAGGGCACAGGCGAAGAGCTTGTTTCTTTCCAGGAATGGGTGTAACCACACTCTTAGTGAAGGAGGAAAGAAGGAAACATAACTCTGCTCGAGTAAACAGCTATGCCAGGCTCTGCTAAAGGGAAGGGATAGCTCTCTGCTAAAACAGCCCTCTTTTTAACCCCCTCTTTGCCCTAAGTATCTTAATGGGTTGGGAGGGAAACAGTTATATTTGCAAATGAACATGATTCTCTCTGTGCTTAGAGGCCTAAGAAAGTAACTAGAAGGCCTGCAACTTACATATTTGTATTTAAAATAATCAGATTGATTCGTGTGCTAGTCAAGATCAACATGCTGCTCGTTAACAGACACCCTGCCAGTGGGTATTTTTTTCAGGCATATCCTCAGTGTGGAGTACTCATGTGAAAAGTATGGATTTACCTGAGCACAGACCTGTAAAAGGAGTGTAACGACACTTTCCTTTCCCACCCCCATGTCCCCTCAGCATAATCTAAGTAGCACTGCTTTCCTTCCACACTGTGGTACACGGTTCTTGCACACAGTTTTCCCTTTGCCTTCCTGAGGCTCTGTGTGGTCCCTGTATGTGCACTGCAGAAATGTGTGTGAGCATTACCAGGGTAATATCTCTGGTTACACCTCAGTAACCAGCAGATCAAGTGGCTATACTGCTTGGACGATGTTGAATGAACAGAATTTTTTTATTTCCCCATGTTGAGCCACACAGGAACATCACCTTGCTACCTCTAGCTTGCAACCTTGACACCATACTCCCTTCTTCAGAGCAGAAATACCCTCGGACTTTTCAACACTAAAGCACCTTTGCTTGCTCCTTTTTACTTGAGAGCACAGAAGCTGGAAACATTGCAAATGTTAGAAACTTGTAAGAAGAAAGTTAGCTAGTTGTCCTTGCAGAAAATGAGTGAGTAAAGAAACTGCCCTTGAAACAATCAAGGTGAAAATGTTGGGAGGGTGCTTTATGCATACAATTATTGTATATCACAGTTCAAAAGCAGAACCCCATTTGTGTAAAATTGTCTCTTTATTTTCAAGTGGTTTTTGAGCACTGGTGTGTTTTCCTTAACTACTTAAGTTATTTAAAGCCAATTCTCACTCACAGTGGCCCTCCGTTGACCACAACACTACCCAGCTGGTGTGGCCTGATAGCCCGCTGTCTGACAAGTCCCCAGGTTTATGATGTAAGTAGAACAATTCAACACTTCTTTGTTTTGTTTTTTATTTGTTAAACTTCAGCAAAGCAATGTCTTTTCTTTCTGCTTAATGTCCTGGTTTCTGCTGGTCTGATAGACATACTGCAAGAAAGTGCTGGTTTTCCTAGGCAGAAAAGATTTAAGATACTCTCCCCTGAGGCAAAAGCTTCTGTTGTTTGAGATCAGGAATTATCTTATTGTTCAAATACTACATTAGAAAAATAACATTTAAGGATATGGGGAAATTACATGCCTAGTCAATAACCCAGTTCAGTGAATGACTTCAAAATATTCAGTCCCTTCTCAAGGCTTTTGGACAAGATTCTTTCCCTGTTACTGCTAAACTTTGAGGTCTCCTTAAAGATGCCATTGACACATTTACCCAGCTAGAAAAAAACCTGGTAGCGCTTCCCTTCACTGTTTCCACTGCGAAATCTGAGATCAGATTTCAGAAACAGTTAGTAAGTTACTTATCTCAGTCTAGCAGGTCACTACACTGTCTTTACAGCGATGTCTTGCAATAATTAATGCTTTATGGTCCTATTACTCTTGCAGGATCCTGATACTTGTCATTCCTATCTGTACAGTGCTTCTGAAATTACAACTTTTCATGAGCTGCTTGCAAATAAAACCATAGTATTATGTGGGATATCTCAAATTTTCAGGTTCTCTGGGATATTATCTCTATTAGTAAGAGATATTAATAAGTCGTCTTGGACCAGTTCTCTATTAATCCTTTCCTAAAGAGTTACGAATTCTATTTGCAGCTTTGAAATCTTTCCCTACATTTCTTTCTGGGTATCCTTAGCATCTTGTACTTGATTGAAAAAGTTCAAAGAATTTTGAGGTATCTGCTGCCCATTTGGAGCTATTAGTAATGCAAGAAATTGGCCTTGTTCCCATCTTTGCAATGGCACTGGAGGTCTAAAACATGTCTAGGTTGGAAGGCATCCATCAGACAGCGGGCATTGCCCGTATGTCTGTCTGTGTACGATCTTATGAGAGCAATTGTCCAGTAACTGAGGATCTAACCAGAATGAACATGCAAGCTTTGACTTTCAGTTTCTCGAATAGTTGGGCTTATTTTTTTTTTTTTCCGCTCCTTACTCATCGTAGTTGGCTACTACCAGATGTGGAAATTTATTATTTAATCGATTGGCTTAGTGATACACACAGGATATTAACTCCATTAAAAATGCTTGTACTGTTGTATACTTTGTTAGGGTGTATAATGTGGAGCTTTCATATTGTATTCTCTTTTCTGTTCCTATTTCAGTGCAGTGCTGCATTTGTCTTAGAAAACAATCTAATTTTGAAGTTTTATTTCTAGCTTTTTTTCAAGACTTCTGAACCCTGCAGTTGCTTTGTGTCTTTTTGTTTCTTTACATGGCTGGCTTTGCTACAACACTTGGTTATGATATTTCATTACTGTTAAATGCAGATGAAGCAACAGAGGCAGCCATGTCTTTGTGGGGACAGAAACTGCTCGGAATGGTGCTTTTGTGAGGTTTTTCCAGGAAAATTAAATGGTACACCTGTGAGAATTAAAGACTGAAGATTTTCAAACAAGCAAAAAAAAAAAAAAGTCTGTAAATAATTAATAAAGTATAACATCGCTGTAAAATATGTTTCCCAAAGAAGTATTAAATCCTGGATCTCATTCCAGGTGCATGTCTGACCTGTGCTATCTATATAGAGAAGAAAGCAATAAGTATGTGGCTATGCTAACTATATATTTGTATACTCTTTTTAGCTTTTGTTTTGTTTTGTTGGTTTTTTTTTTCTCCTCTGACTTTATCACAACCTTACTTAAAATTCACTCTCACTTCCACAAGTGGGAGTAGGTCTTTTTAATTAACTGGCAGAGGGGGGTTCAAAAGTCTGAAAGTCAAATAATCCTACAATGCAGCCCACCCACAACTTACTCCTCAGCATGAGATCGTGTTCTCTAAGCTGCAATTTGCATGGGGTATGTGTAAGGCTCTGAGTCAGCCCACAGGGGTGAGGTGCAGTGGATTTTTTCCAGAGATGATGTTACTGTTCCTTGCTGATATTCTTTCACTACTTTAACGCTGTGCCACTAGGCTGTTTCCAACCCAGAGAGACAAGTTGGAATTTAAAGTATGAAAAGTTGCTGCAGTTAGCAGTTAAATTTTGAAAATTATAATTTTAAACACTAATTTCTCTTCTGTATTATCTTCAGAGCATGACCAGTTGGCAGGGTTTTCCAATTTATCCCAAGCTGATGTAGGTCAGGTTTTTTCCTTTCCTTTTGAAATGTCCTTTGAAACCTTTAGTAATTCTCTGTTCTATCAGTCATTTATCCCAACTGAAGGAAACACTCCTGGGGATGCTTTTTTGTTGTTTGTTTGTTTCAGGGCAGGTTTTGTCTTCCACACTCTTGCACACTTTAAAAAGAAGTTTAGTTCTGGCACATACACAGTATGACAACTTGGTATGAAACTGGAAGGAATTGAAGTAATTTATAAATCTGCAAGCCCAGTGAAGAAACCTAATTTGCAATCTTTGGAGGCCATAACTCTCAAAATGGACAAGAAAATTTTTCAACCAGGCTTCCCTCTTCTCCCTCGTTAATGGTTCTAGCTTCATAGAAAAAATTGCTTATTTTCCCTAGTGAGTTTAAATTCATCTGAGAAAGAGAGAAACTAAATGGAGCATCAGATTTAAGTTGGAATATATTTTGCCTGAGTGGTACTTGATGCTTTCATTTTGCAACCACGAGATAAGTAACTTCTGATGCAACTTTTGTTATCTGTGGTGCCTGTGTTGTGTTCAGCACCAGCATTTTGGAGGATTGGCAGCACTTTGCACGTGCATTGTACTTTGCTTGTGCTCCTTTTCATATTGTCTTTGGAGGCAATAAAGACTGGTTTTTTAAGCACTAACTCATTTTAAATAAGCTTTAATAATTAAAAAAAACATCTCCAGCATGCATTCTTAGGAGCATGAACAGCTTTTACCAGAAACAGGATAGACTGCAGGGAGGTCCCGCAAGGTTATGTTCAGCAAATCAAAGCAGAATTCAGGCTTTTGCAGAGTTTTGGATTCAGGTCTTTAGCCATTCTAGTGCGTCAGTTTAAGAACTGAAGTTCAGACCTGTGTTTTCTGAGTGAATCAAAGCTTTTCCTACAGAACCGTAGGGGATTGCAGAGGCCTGTTTAGGGTTATTCTTGGGAGTATTTCAAGTCTCTGTGGATCTATTTGGATACATTTCCTGTCTTTCTTGAAAGAATTGTTCGTGCTGCATGAAGCACGATAGGTTTATTCACCCATCCTCTTTGTTTGCAAACACAGTAAATCTGTATAGTACATGAGATTTTTCGTGGGTGTTCTCTGGGGAAATGTAAGAAATAAAATGCATGCTGCTTGCAGTACTATTCAGAATGGAAACAAATAAGTGGAACTTGGCTTGTACAAGGCAATGTTTGTTCACCACCTTGAGAGAAAGCTCAGTGTTTCTCTGGAACTGATCATGTTTATGCAAATATAAATGTAGCCTGGGACAAACCAGCAAAGACTGAGTTAGGACTTGCCATGTAGTATAAAGCCTGTGACCCTCTCTTTCAGTATTGTGCTCCCAAGAGCTTCTCAGCCTTTTGGGGAAGCTCAAGTGTAGTGTGTTCTTACCAATTTCTTATCTGATAGGTGGCTGCAGGGATTCGCTGTTCAACAGAATTGTGGAGACAGGAGGTGCTTTGGGAGCTTGCTGCAGCCACTTCACACATGGCCCTGGTACAGTGATACCTTCTGGTGCTCTGTTAGCCCTGCCTTCCCCCCCTTGGTGCTTCTCCAAGGGCAAACACCATGAAAGGGAACCTGTGATAGACCTTTGCAACTTCTTCGGCTTTTAAAAACATAATCAGTCAAGAATCACAAACTGCCTGCTTCTTGCTAATTTTTCTGATTTTTATCCTTATTTGAATGTCTTCTTCAAAGCAATATATATCCAGATATCAGATTTTCTTAAACTGATTGTTTTGTGACCCTTTTAATCATTTTGGTCTTGTACCTCAGACTTTTGCCTTTTTTTTTGCAACTAAAAGATTGCAAAGGCTGTTTCTGCAAATTATAGCTGAACCCTTTAATTTCTGCCTTTTTTTCTGTCTAAGATGGTGCCAGTAGTTCAGTGTTTTCTTTGCAAACAAAGAAAGCAAGTGTCCTAACCTGTATTTGCTCTTTGAGAACAGTGCTCTCTATCAGACTAACCCTGTCACAAAAAAGCAATGATAAATTTGGATGCCATGAAGTTTCAGAGGAATTAGCATTCCTCCAAAGTAGGGCTTGTCTTGCACCCTACACTGAACTGCACCATTTCTTTCATTGATTTTGGCAAACTCCTGCCACCACTTCTGCTCGTTGTTAGTTAAATATTCTGTATCATCTAGAGGCTTCTGCTGCTTTATTTTGTCTGACTAACTTTCTGACATAATGACAGGAAGCTTTCCCAGGAAGTTTTATTTAGCCAGGAGCTGCATTTTTCATCATGGACAGGTTAATCAGCATTTTCCATCTCCAGTGCCCTGAACTCCTGTTCTGCAATAGAGGCAGGGCTTTCTTCTCACACTGAGCACAGACATCCCATCTCACATGGGCCGTGCCCCCCTTCCTTTGCTGCAGTGGAAGAAAATGATGTATTTTGAGAATGTAGCCTGACTGGTGTCCAGCCTACCGAGGGAACAGCAATACACACACATTTCAGCTCCTGCTAAGCAGTACGGAGCCATTCATGTGGGGAAATAATTGCTTTCAGTTGCAAGAAAGCAAGCTTGTAGTACTGATTAGAACTTTCTTCCAGTATGAAGAAAGCCCATGTTCTGACCAGTTCAGCTATTTTGCCTTTTACCATGTTAAACAGCAGTGGAACATGGTACAATTGCTTGTTGTTATATTATGCCGTGATAGAGAAATTAAGTGTTTTATTACACTTTAGCAATTTCTATTTCCTGACTGTATATTTCATTCCATCTCTTCCAAAAAAAATCCCAGGGTTTTGTGAGCCACTTTCTTAAGTGATTTTGAAAAAGAAAACACATCAGAACTAGTTACAAAACTATGAAGCAAGCACTTTCTTGTATCCATCCTTTGTGGCTCAGAAGCATTCCCAAGAACTAGGTCAAGTAATCCTTTATTTAGTAACAGGTAAAAGTAAGGGGATAGTTTGAAAGAATATTGTTAGTTCTTGATGTATAACAAAAAAATGTTGAAGAATCCTTGAATGTAGAGATTTTGTTGCATGAAAAGTTTACTAATTAATTGGACTAATTAGCAACAGATGCAACTCTATCTGGAGTGACTCAGCTGTACTTGATCACCAGTCTTTGTCCTGCACTGCCTTCTAAGTTGTCATGCAAAACCTAATGTGTACCACTTATCGCTTGTACTTTTGGTGTACTTCCAGTGCTACTAAATCCCAGGTTACCCGTTCCATAACCTAGTTCTTGGCTTCAGCTCCCTCTCATCTCTCCCCAGTAGTTATACAGGGAACAGTAAGCTGATTTGCAAACACTGGGTTCAAGGTTATTTTTAACATTTCTTAAGGTGGAACCTTATCTCTTCTGTATTGATATGTAGGTAAATTCTTCAGTTACGTTCTGGGCAAAGAAAGATGCTGTATAAAGATTTTTTTTTTTTTCTTTTTTTCAGAATCAGGAACAGCTTAGAGAAGAGGATTCTGATTTTATTCTGAATGATGGTGACCTTACCGTGACATATGGTGATACAACAATAACTGCAAATGGTTCTTCTGGCCCCCATACAGCTACCACCAACCTTGACAGCAGGAGAACAAAAAGTAGTTCAGAGGAAGCACTGGAACATGATTTGGGAGCAGCAGATCATGAAGTTACAAGCAGGGGTACCCGGCTAGTATTTCCTCTGGAATACAATGCATGATTACTGACTCAGTAAAAATAACTCTTGCTCTGTGAATGGATCAAGGAAGACTGCAGGCCACTGTGTCACTTGAGGTGGGGGTGTTTATTTGAACAAGTTAACATGCATAAGTGGTTTTAATAGAGTCTGAAGATGTCACCTATTTTTTACTTGAGATGCTGACAGTGGGGTTTTCTATATGTCTGAAAACAGACAAATGAGAAAACTGGTTATTCTCCTCTTTCCAACTGCTTATCAAATCCAAGTATAACTAGCATGCTGCAATTGTCTTGTTCAGCTGCAGCAGCTCTCTCTCTGAAGAGAGGTACATGAAAATGTCATAGAACTGAGCTTGTCTTGGCTTAGCTTGAGAATGTGAAAGGACAACTATAAACTTGATAATAATTAAGAGACAAAGAAGATTGTGTGTGTATCTGAATGTGTAGAGATCCATTCTCTTGTGAGGCTGAGGAAACTCAAGTGAAATGGGACAGTAAACAGAGCTACAGAAGCGTGAATGAAAGACTGGGGAATCTGTTACTGCAAACTGTACTTAATATATTTCAGGGAAAAAAAGGGAAAAGAAGATTTCTTCGCTGGCCAGCTGTTTAAATAGGAAGGCAATGAGAGCTACTTGTCCCTTTAGCTTTGGGCAACTTGACTATTACTCTTAGCCTAACTTCTAGTGCCTCAAAAAAGCCCCCATCCAGCTTCCTGTGGTCTAAGATGTACCTGAAGCCCACATGAGCCTGGAGCCAGGCTCTCTCGGGTAGCAGTCACGAAGTAAAACTTTCTTTCATATGAAGATATTTGGAAACTTGGGCTGGGGAAAACAGTAGATAGGAGGAGGGGAGAAAAAAGAAAGAGAGAGAAGCAGTATTGAACTTGCATGGAACCAGGAGGTTTCATATTGCTCAGAAGAGTTCATGGACTCTGCTTACAGTTCTTGTGTGTGAGAAACAGCAAACATCTGATTAAACAGACAAACAAATACTACTGTTTTTACCATTTGTGACTATCCTAAAAGAACGCTGTTTACCCTTGTTCTCTTTCACAGAGTAGATGTGAAACTTTAGTGGGGCATTGCACAACAGCATATAAGCTACAGAAGTGATGAACTATAGTATCATCTTAAATGTGAAAAGGGAAAAATCTCTCACTAGTATTTAGCCCACTTACACGTAGGCTAGCTTTAACTTATTGCTAAATGCTTTTTAATTTCCAGATGAGGAGATAATCATTGTCTTTGCCAATAGCTGAAAATGTATGCTTTGAAGAGCCTTTCAGCTATTTAAAGCATGCTGAAATGTGATTTCATTCTCATGTCTCAAAAGATTTATTTTTTTAAAGAGTTCTGTGGCCTACTAATGTGATGTAATATCAGTTTGTCCAAAAAGTGTTTTTCTTGCTGCCATTTCAGTTGTTCCTCTCATAAAATTGTGTGTGAGTAAATACCCACTCTGTTTTTCCTTAACTATTAAACTTATTGGGCTAACCTCAGTACAAGAACTTCCTGCTGCAGAGAAACTTTGCGGTTGTGTTGTCTAGTCTGTTTTCTTTCAAATGTGTTCTCTAATGAGCGATCTACCTCCCCGTCTGTCCCTCCAAGGTAAATTTATAAAGGTTGTTTACCTGTAATGACTGTCTCACATTATTGAGAAAGGAGACACGAGGAAAGGAGGAGTCTTTTTGTGGAAAAAAATTAAGACCAATATAGAATCACAGAATATTCACAGTTGGAAGGGACCCACAAGGATCATCAAAGTCCAACTCCTGGCCCTACACAGAACCATCCCCAAGAGTCACACCATGTACCCAAGGGCATTGTCCAAACACCTCTTGAACTCTGTCGGGCTGGTGCTGTGACCACTGCCCTGGGGAGCCTGTTCCAGTGCCCAACCACCCTCTGGGTGAAGAACCTTTCTCTAATATCCAACCTAAACTTCCCCTTACACAATTTCAGGCCATTCCCTGGGCCCTGTTACTGGTCACTACAGAGAAGAGATGAGTGTCCCTCCTCTTCCTCTCATGAGGAAGTTGTAGACTGTGACGAGGGAGCTTTGTTCTTAAATGGTGCAGAGTAACAAACCCTGAAGAAGATTGCTGAGCAGAACAACTCCTTCTCAGGTCTGGATGTGTTTTGCACAAAAAAGCCAATTCTCTTCATCTTCCTGGGAGCACAGGCAGTTTATCAGTTAAAGCTGAGGAGCCAGGAGCAGATCCTGTGACTGCCAAGAGCACTGCTACAAACAGGGGCACAACCCTGGAATTTTCAGGGTGCTTTCCGTGAGAGGTGTTCCAGGCACAGCTGACGCTGGCTCCAGGAGTAGATCTGATGCTCTCTCTCCAGTTATCAGGAAGGAGGAACACTATGACAAGGGTGTTTACACTGTGTGTTACATGTCTACTGTGCAATGTAAGCTGGCTTTTCTGATAAGCCTGAACAAGGCTGAAGTATCACATACTTGGTACTTGACTAAGTCTAGCCCTATTCCAAGGATGCATGTTTTCTGGCTTACGAAAAGAGAGGGGAAAAAAATTGTATTTACTTTTACAATGAAGGAATTGCCTTTGGGGAAAGGACTGCAGGAATTTTAACTGGAGGAGAGAAAAAAATTTCTTTTTTGGCTGAACTTCCGAAAAGCTGATCTGAAGCAAGTAAAAAGCAAAAGTTAAAATGATGTTTATTATTAATGAAATGATGGCTACTATGTTTCACTCCTAGGGGGAGGGACAGATCTCACAGCAGGAATTCTAGCAACCTTAACAGATATTGTGAGCTGCTCATGCTACTTAGGAGGCCAGATTCTGTGATTTTCATCTTTATAATCAGATTGACATGGTCCTTCTTGTATAAAATCAATTTAACTCTAATTGCAGTCTTTCTTTAGACGGTACTGGTCAGAAGAGTGTCTTTTAGTCTTATTCTGGACAGTAAAACCCTAGGAACTAATATGCTTCACATGCCTTTCAGAGAAAGGTTCAGTGTTTCCTTTAACTCCGAAGCAGCTCCCTGGAATAACATGCTTGACCTCAGCCTTGGCAGACATGGTGTCTGCTTCTGCACAAGTGTGGGAATGGAATTTGGATACTCTCAAGCCTAAACTTCATATGCTTTTCTTTAACATTTGGGGTAGGACCTTTTTGGGGCAGAAACCGGAGAAGTTACAGATGCATCAGAAGGGATTATTCCTCTTCAAAATTACTGAACTCATGACCCACTGAAACTTTAGAAGAAAGGGACGACAACCCATGACCAGGAGACACACACCATCCAGGAGTGCAGCAGCCACTACCACCCTGGACTGGTTATGAACAATCTTGGTCATAATTGGGCTTGCAGAAAGTAGGACAAAGGTGCTGAATAGGTTGAACACATTACTCAGTCAAAATCACATAGATTAACAAATTCAGCTATCCCTGTACTGGAAAATACTCTTCGTAAGAAGCAGCCCATGCTAACCTTATTTTCAATGCAGAAGCAGAGTCTTGCTTCCCAAGGCTGGCGGGGGGAGCTTAAAATGGTGTAGTGAAAAACCACAGATACTTCTTGGTCTGGAATTTTTGGGAGTGCCATTCTAAAAAATAACTTCCAGTAGAAATAAGCCTGCAAAGGGAAAGAGGAGGAAAGTGTGGAGGAAACAGTGAATTACAAAGCCAGGAAATGGTTTAAACAGGCAGCTCTACTGTGGGAACAGCACTGTAAACAATTGCTATTCTTAATCTTACAGTCCAAAATGCTGAGAAGTTATGCTGGCTTCTGCATACCTTATCTGAAACAAGGGCAGTGGGACAATGCAAAAGTAACAAAACCACCCCATCTTAACTGATCACAAAATTAAAGGCTTTTACAGGGCAGCACTGACTTGCTTCTACTCCAGAGCAAGGAAAGTAACTTTGAACAATTTTTAAAAAGTAACTTCACATCATTACTATGTTTTCTTGATTCTAAAATGCCTTTAGTAATTTTGAGAGCAGTTCTATGGTAATATTAGTGTGATAAACATGGATGTGCCTTATGAAACATGCACACATACAAAAAGGATGCAAATGCTATTCTAATATTTGAATCTGTGTTGCAGACACAAATGACATTTTATATCTTCATTTGATACTTGCAACTTATATAAGTTTTTGTTAGGGAAATTAAACAGTCACGACAAAGCAATTGAATATTAGAATCAGCTCAGATTTTCAGGTAATAAAATTACCTATCTGGTTTGGGTGCTTTATTCATTCTTCCTCTGGTACTTTCCTGATAATAATCTATTTTGCACTGCCCCACATGGACTTGCTGACATCCAAAATGCCAGTGGGTTTGAAGCTTTATCTAGGGACTGAATGTTAACTGGGAGAGATAGCTCATTATAATTTATACTGGAATAAAAGACTTTATTTGTTGCCTGTGCTGTCCCTGTCAGGGAACTTGCTGCTGGAGAAAGGTATCTCCAGGGAGGGAGAGAAGCCCTGGCTTATTGAATTCCTGTCTAAGCTGCCATGGATAAAGCCAGTGCTCCTCTCAGGTTCTTGTGCAGTAGTACAAAGCCAGAAAGGATTTCTATTGGTGCATGCAAGGGAGCAGCAATCTTTGTCCTAGAAAAATTAAAAGCATTTGGGTTAATTCTAGCTTTTATTAACATAATACTTTTAAATTTAATTTTCTGAAGCCCCATTTCCAGCAGTTTTTTAACCTTTTGGAGCTTGAAAATGTCACATATAAACACATCAGATATAGATTTTTTAAAAGGAGGAAAGGAGGCAGAATAGTCAGACTTACTGTAGTGCCTGAGTACAATTTCAAAGCTATGCTACATTGCTAGCTTATGCAGATTTGATTAATTAAATGGCAATAATTTGAAATGCTGCGATTAGAGGTCACTTTCCTGCTTCTAATTGAAAAAAACCCTCCAGATTTGCATTCCCTCAGAGAAAGTGAATGCCCAAATTAAAAGGGTTTTGCTGCAATGTTAAAATACTTAACTTTAGGCTATGAGAAATAAATTGGATTTATTTTTTAACTAGTAAAATCCCTGAAGTTGTTATTACTGAGGCAGGGAGAAGTAGGTCATGCAGTTCCGTATTTATGACTTTTGTTTCCAGATTTTAGTTTAATCAGGGAGGTTATCCTCCACTGCCTGATTTTGAATCTCAGTCCTAAATTTCTTGGCTTGCATGTCTTGATGTTGACACAGATTAATACCAGAAAGCAGAAAACCAGAAGACATTCTTCTGGATCACATCAGCCGATTAGTAATAGCTGTTGTGAAATAACAGCTTCCAGCACACGGGGTCACTTGAGGTAAGTTTGTCTGATTTGAGTTTGGGATATCAGAAGTAAAGAAAGAGGTAGAATGACATGACCCGTAGCTGGTTCTGGTGGAGCAAGGAGAATGTAAGCCATCTAATGATGTTCCAAATTTGCTTGCTTCCTTTTAAGTGAGACAGGCTGCTGTGCCTTGCTTTTGCAGTTACAGGCTGGGTGCTACAGGTTTCCTGTTAAAGGGTTTTAGTCTGTTCATAATGCTCAAAATCACAAGCAGCATTTAACCTGAATTTTCAATTTACCATTCTTGTAGCTCTTACCCTCTTGTCACTTAAGATATA
This sequence comes from Platysteira castanea, assembly GCA_013397175.1. Lineage (NCBI taxonomy): Eukaryota > Metazoa > Chordata > Aves > Passeriformes > Platysteira > Platysteira castanea. Next base: position 745,293 of record VYXC01013167.1, read on the forward strand.
AACATATCAGTAAGGTATCAGGAGGTGTCTTAGGGTTACAAGCATAAAAATACACTAAGTATCCAAAGCATATCATGCTGTCCTGGCTAAGACTGCTGTGGTAGATGATCTGTCCAAAACTTTTGGCGCTTCAGTTCCCTTGAGGCACCTAAAGCCTGCATGGTATGCTAAGTTCAAGCTGGGGGCGGTCCAACTACTGTCAGGGAGGGCTGTGATATATCTCAAGTCCTATTCTTCCAGAAGATAAACGTGGTTTCTTGTGTGCAAGAAACTGGGTGCTACTGCACCAAATGTCTTTAACAATGCTCTAGTAATTACTGTAAGCAGAGGTTAGTAGAACTGGAATATAGTACTGTATCCCCTGACACATCCTCTTTGTCCTGTTGGCAGCTACACAACAACTGTCCTTTCAACATTTGCACTTGAAGCAGTGAGGATGTAAGGAGATCAGCAACTCGCTGCAGTACCAGGGCTTGGTTTCTTGGTCTTCAACACTCCAGTGGTGTGCAGGTCTCTGAGCCCTAGTTTGGGAGCACAGTATCCTAAAGAGGTTTAATGGCAAAGGGTTATCATTTAAATACAATAGTGGGTGGGGAGGAGAGAGAAAGCAAAACATTGTGCAAGCTCTCAGTGTTGTGGGGATAGTAGTAGTGGAGGATGGGGAATAAACACCTGCTGGGCTTTCTGCCAGTGGCTGGCTCGTGTACAAGCTGAGTTAAACATTCATTCATGTGGACAAGGTACTGCAGTAACTTCAGCTTTGAGTCTCTTGGTTGAGGCTTCATCCAAACATTCTTTTCTCAAGAGAAGAAATTTTAGTGTTTCTTGGAACTCCTGCTCTGTCAACAAGTTTCAGGTGAGGTATGAAGACAGTGTTGCTGTTCTAGGTCAGCATCATCTTTCCATTTCTTGTTACTTCCTTACTTCAAATAGACCTTGGAGTCACTGGGAAGTAGCAGGTACAAGGTGGTGGTAGCTTTTGTGGAGTTCGTTGTTTCAGACTGAGTTACACCACTGGCTGCACTAGAACAAATAATCATAGCTGTGATTTGTAGTCAAGTCAGAAATATGTCTTCTCTTCTTATTTGGCTGATAGTAATGCAAAATTTACTGTGGCTTGACTCATTTGTGATACATATGAACTTTGTATTTTAACTCAGAAGTGAAAAAAAGCTGATGCTGTCAGGTCTTTCCTCAAAGCAAATCCAGCAACTCAGCCCTCTTCTCACAGCAAGAATTGATTTGGACTTCCCTTCCTTAAAATCTAATTAATGGTTCCCACCCTGGAGCATCCAACAGTTGCTTTCATACCCTTGTCTTTTAGGAAGGGTTGCAAGGTACAACAAAAAGTAAACATTATTATGCAGAGAAATAAAATACAGATTTACATTAACATGGCTTGGACAGAGAGATGTTATAACTTCTAAATCTGTTCTTAGAAAGAGTGCATGATCATGCAGACAAAGGAGGTCTGGACCATATAATTCATTTTATAATATATTTGGAAAGTTCTTTCTCAAGAAGCCTTGGCTCATGCTGTCTTAATCACTGTCGGAAGCTGAATCTATGAGGATTAATAACTGACCATTTATTCTCTGCTTTTTCCCTATCTTTTCACCAGTTTTCACAATGGAGAGAAGTTACTAGCTCTGTCATCCAGAGGTTTCTAGGGCTGGATCTGGAGGAGGGAGTCATAGCAAAGTGAAAAATGTGGGAGATATTCAGTTAGTTTTGGAATCCAAAGTTGATTGTAAAATGGGGCATTGTGCTTAGTGAAAAGCATCTCCAGTGCACGTGCACCTACCAGAGCAATGGCCTATAAAATAGCTGCTTGTCTGTAAGAAAGAGCTTGGAATCATCCTGGTTAGTGTTCAGAAGACAGCAGGAGTGATTCAAAACAATGCTGAGAACTGAAGCCAAACTCACAAACCATCTGTTGCACTATAAATCCAGTGCAGGAGCTGCACTTTGGTGCTGTCCAGAGCAGTGACGTGTGGGTGGCTTTGCCAGACCTCTGAGAGGATGTGAGGTGGAGCCTTGGCAGACTGCCAGCTCCAGGGGAGATACCCCAGGAGGCTCTTCTTTATCTTGCGTTATCCTATCATCTATAGTCCGTAATTTTTCAGTATGCTAACATCAGGTGAATATTTGAACTGGATCGAACAAAGGAGGAGTGGAAATAATGAAAAGAGATGGTGATCAGAATTTAACTCTGCTTGAAGAGCTACAGATGTTCTGCACACTGACATTCTGCACACTGACTTTCTTTCCCCAGCCATTCTTTATTTTCTTAAATGCACTTAATAAAGGATATTTGTCAATCTAACATTGCTTCTGTTCCAAGACTAGGGCACTTCTACTATGACTGAGTTCAATATTCTCAAAGCAACTGAATTTTTTAATCCAGGTATCTATTATTTTTCTTAACCAAGAGTGAGTTCACAAAGTAAAAACTATCCCTGCTTAATTAATCCATAGTCCAAGACAAAGTGATTTCTGAGAAGCACTCAAAGTAAAATAAGCCATGCATGTTTTTGAAGTTAGAAACTGTTTTCTTTTTCTTTTAAGAAGAATTTTAAGAGGAATAAAAACTGACATCTTACATTCAATTTTTGTGTAGGATAACACTTGAAAATGTGATTATTTCTATATACACTATGTGTTCTGAGATATTTGATTAATGAAATAAAATTATCAAATCCATAATAAAATTATCAAATCCATCCCTATTAAAAACCTTAAACAAAACCATGTCTGCTCTCTCCTTATGGGACAAGAAATAAAATTTAAATACTAAATGATTACATACAATCTGAAAAAGGGAATTATAACCTGAGGTAAATGTACAGCTATCTTGAAGGCACCTTTTATTTAGGAAAGGATGAGTAATTAAACACATGCCACAGCTATAGGGAGAAACTTGTTTTATGGCATGAAGTTTTCTATAACAATTGCAGTACTGAAGTGCACCTGTCTTTTGCTAGAACTCCCAGCCTCGTCTGCCCAGCAGTGCTTTCAGTGTTTATACTATAGTGAGGAGAAAGCACTTCTCCATGGCTTGCTGTGCCCCACTTCTCTCTGTATGTTGGTCATCCTGTGCAGAAAATTGTTTCTGTGCTATTACAGCAGTGAGTTTGTCTTGTGTGGTAGGTTTTCAAACAGCAAACAGAAGCTGCACTCAGCAGGAAGCAGAGCTTTCCTGGTGCCCTCCACTGTGCGGGAGGTAGCCAGCTCCTGGACGTTGGATCAGACAGATGCCATGAGGCTGGATGCGGCTGCAGAGCTCCCACCACCTGCTCCCACCCAGGCCCCTCGGCACTCAGACCTTGACAGACCAAGTGCCAGCTGGGTTAACTGAAGAGTGGGATTTGAACTGTACATATCCATGGTCAGTGACGTGGTTTAACCCCGGCCAGCCACTAAGGCCACGCAGCCACCTGCTCACTCGTCATCCAGTGGGATGGGGGAGGGAATCGCAAGGACAGAAGAGAGCAAACTTGTGGGTTGAGATAAAGACAGTTTAATAGGGAAAGCAAAAGCTGTGCACACAAGCAAAGCAGAACAAGGAATTCATTCACTATTTCCCACGGGCAGGCAGGTGTTCAGCCATCTCCAGGAGAGCAGGGCCCCATCATACATGACAGTGACTTGGGAAGACAAACACCACCACTCCAAACATCTCCAGCTTCCTTCTTCTGCCCCTAGCTTTACATGCCGAGCATGAGGTCATGTTGTCTGGGATAGTCCTGTGGCCAGCAGGGGTCAGCTGTCCTGGCTGTGTCCCCTCCCAACTTCTTGCTCACCCCCAGTCTCCTCACTACTGGGTGAGGAGCAGAAAAGTCCTTGACTCTGTGCAAGCGCTGCCCAGCAATAAGGAAAATATCCCTGTGTTATCGATGCTGTCTGCAGCACAAATCCAAAACACAGCCCCACACGAGCTGCTCTGAAAAAAATTTACTACTCCAGCCAAAACCAGCTCAGTCGGGCGTTTCAGTCAACAGCAGGAATTTGGGGTTAGACCCCAGAGAAGCAGCGGTGTTGAGCAGCTTCAGGCGGTGAAAGAGAGGGAACCCCAAGGTACATAGTGCACTTTCATCTAATGGATTGTGGGAGAAAGTCTCTTCAATCACAAGAAACACCCACATTGGTAAAACCCTACTGGAAAAATTAACAGGGCAAGATGTGATTTACCCTGGACATTGGTATTTAGAAAGGGAGGAGAAGGGAATGCCAGAAAATTTCCACTGATCTCCCTTCACTAGGAAGGAATTAACTGTTACAACACTATGGTCAAATGTAAAAAGAACTACCCTCAGGTTACTATAAGCTATCCATAGCTGCATGCTTCGGTACAGATGCTATACCTGTGTGGGGCAGAGGCAGCAGTAAGTAAAAAAAACATCCAAAAAGCTTCTAAAAAGGAAGGTGGTCCATACTGGGCCTTTAGCCAACAAAATCTGCAAAGATGGATGTGCATTTTTTTCTTGTAGAATTTCATACTTTAGTTGGAGAATAATACTGTGCTTCTATGAAAGCACTTGGTTACAAAAATCAACCTGATTTTACCTTTTGGCAATTATTCCAAAGCTTGACTGTCAAGTCAGGATGTAAAGGATTTCAAAGGATGCAAACTTCACTCTGTATTAATTGTACTTATGATATTACAGGTATTCAAATTACTGCTTACAGTTAGATACTGCTAATATTACAGCTGGTTTAGATTAAGGAGTAGCTATCACCTTCCCTAGATGCTTTTTACCTTCACTAGTTTAAAACCGCTCAAGATTGGAATGAACTTTTCATGGGTAGAGCAGTGATGGAACCCTCCAGGCATTTAGAAATAAGTCCCAGGAATATTCTGTAAGGTCCTAGACTACTTGTGCATTCCCCAGATCAAAGCATCGTTAGAAGATGAAAAAGTTTTATTAATTAAATGCCTAGCTCAAAATTTTTCTAGCTATTCTGTAACAGATCACAAGAGACTTCTCTCCCATTTATCCTTTTCTTTCATGCAATAGTAAAGCTTTTTAATATGTTTATTAAAGGCACAGCCTAACTTCTAAAGGACAGGATTTTTGCCATGAGGATTGGGGCATCACTCACCTGCTCAGCAGCCAGTAAAGGAGTTTTACTCTCTGCATACTGGGAGGTGCCCCAAGGTCAACCCTCAGGAGCTCAGTGTCTCAGAACTGGAATCCTTCCTGGCAGGAATCTGTGAAGCTGTAGGTACAGGCACGACCAGACCCACTTTGACAGCTCCAAGCAATCTGAAACTCAGTTTAGAAATAAGCCAAGTTTATGCAGTCTTGAAATTGCTGACTAGCTGCTTCCTTCAGGGAAGCATTACCAATTTACAAGCGACATGCTAACCTACAGTAGAGAGCTAAAAGCAGCAGGAGGGCCATTTTCTAGGGCAGATCTATCAAGGCAGCTGCACATAACCTATATTACTTGTCAAGATTTTAACTCCTTTCCCATTAAGGAACTAAGTTTTAGAAATACTAGCTACTTGTTGTTATTATTATCATTAATGTTATTATTATCATCCAATCTAAATGTAACTGCTTTAATTGTAAGTTCTTAGAAGAGTCAACTAGCAAATATTTTAATAAGAATTTACACAGAATCAGTAAGAAGATATGGTTTCCAATTTACAATTTAAGGATGCAAAATTAAATTCATGCTAAAGCAACTCCTCATTTGCTGCAGCAACTTGAGGCTGGGTCCTGATTTCTAGCAGTTTCCACAACTTAGGCATTAAAAACTTTGTGAACAGCTGAAACTAATTTTCAGGTAAGCAAAAGCACCGCTTTTCACGCAAGAAATTTATATTATATAAATGACTGAAATATTTATCTGCTTATCTGCTTATCTGATTTGGGGGCATCAAGGCAGAACTGGGACTTGGAAGTTGATCAATATGCAAGGATGAACAAATCAAAGTTCTTTATTGAAATGGAAATTGTAAAATGGAGAAATGAATTAGAAATAAACATGCTTGAAAGCTGAGTAATTGAGGGAGGGGGACGGTTGTTGTTGTTGTGTAAGAAAGTAATCCTATAGTTATGTGCTCGCAACAAGAACAAGTTAGTACAAAGCAATGGTAGCAGCCTGTTTTCTGCATCCAGTAAGAGAAGTAACAGGCTTAAACTGAATCAAGAATGATTCAAACAGAAGATTGAGAGCAGTTTTTAACAGCGGGCATACAGACATAATGGAGTAGATGGCTGCTGGATGAAGTCTTCATCCTTAATGATTTCAGAACCAGATTGGAAAAAATGTCCCATCCTCTCATCTCTAAATCCATTTGAGAAAGAGTTAAGTATCACTAATTTTCTTAAACCAGTTTTATTTAAAAAGGGAAAAAATACGAGATGGGGGGCTGAATACTCACAATAATTCATTCAAATGACCCCTGCTCAAGCAGCAGCTGAAATGGCTGTGAAAAGCCAAGGAAAGGTTTTCAAATCTTCTGTCAGAGAGGACTCTGTTGCACTTGGATTGATCTCCCACAGCCCTTTCCCATTATTTTAACAAGTGCTGCACTTCAGATCCCATCCAGAGCACACCTGAAACTAGTTTCATGCCTGTGCATAAATAAACAAGGAGCTAATCATTTCACAGCTGTATGGCAAAGCATTAAAGACAGCTCAGCCACAGCGAGGGCAGTGCTAGGGCTGGGTGGTCCCGCATCCTGCACTTGCTGGCACAGCTGGGATTTCTGCCCATGGCAAGTGAACAACCACACAGCCTTTCCTTGCACAAACACACCCCACCTTTCCCTTCCCTTCAGCTCATCTCAAGAAAAACAGGGCAAAAACTACTGGGTTAATGGTGTGTGGTTTGTGCTCTTCATTTGTTGTACAGCTCCAATATATTTTATTCAAATATTGGCAGAGATGCAATTACCAGGTTTCCTCATAGGAAATGTTATGAGACGCTAACCTATTGCAGAGTACTCCAGAACAAACTATTTAAAAACATTTCCATGAAAGTCAGCATTGCCTTCTTTTCACAGAGCACAAGCAAAATGTACAAAGCATTTTTAAGCTAGGGCTCTGGTCTTTTTGTACATTAAAGCTGACTTTTCAGGACACTTCAGCACTCTCTTCAGTACTTCCTATGGATCACAGGGCTTCTGGATCACCAGCTTCATACCTGGTCATAACATGGCAGTCTACCGTATCAGTTCCTTTCTATTTCTAAATTATATGAGTTGTCCTTTAAAATGAATTGTCTCTTCTTTTCCATCCCTTCCTGCCATGCTGTTCTCGTGGTTAAAAAAACTCTGCCTTCTTCCAGTTTCCAGGCTGAAATGATTCATTGCTGATGTACAAAAGTCTGTTCTTATGCCAGTATTGTTCATAGCCTAATTACCTCTCTCCCACTCTGCTGTTCACACTGCTGTGCACCACTGTCCTCTTTCAACCTTGACTTTGAGACTAAATAAACCACACAGCTTGGTCCTCTCCAAGAAGTTATTTCACTTGACATTTCTCTGTATCTATTAAAAATATTAATTCACCCCCTTGGGGCTCAGGTACCTTTGACAAAGAACATGTTAATGCCACCACACATTTGGCCTTTTCACAACTAGCTCACTCAGGGGTTCAGCATCACCCCTTGAGCCACCAATGCCCCCTGACCAGGCACACATGAACACTGACTGCTGCTACAGCAGTCCTGCAAAGCCAGCTCCAGCATACCAAAGGTATCACTCAGCTTCTGCTTGATATGGACTTGGCCTCCTCAGAAAATCTAAATTATTTGTCTAATATCTCACAGACACTGTGGCACCAGGGACTGAGTCCAGTTCTTCTGAGAGCTTTTAAATACCTCAGCCATGAGATACTGCCTCCATCCATTTTACCTCCTTCAGTCTCCTACCAGATTCCTGCACACTTTCTAACCTCTGTCGCAGACCAGGCGGCGCTCATGGTGCCAGACGTGTTGCACGACCCATTCCTGCCCCAGGTGTGTCCAACCTTGAGTGCTGATCAAGTGCTGCAGTGGAGAGAAAACAACCACTTGTGATACATGAGTGATAAGGAGCATGAAAGGGAAGGCAGCAGACACTGAGTCTGACTCCTTCAGTGCTTGACTTTGCAGCACAGACACCGAACGCCTCTGTAACAGTGTGCAGAGACAAGAGGTTTCCTGGCATTTTTGGAAAAGCTTATACTGAAAACAACAGATGTCAGTGATATGCACGTGAGTCACTGCTAGAACTGGGATTTTTAAATCCAGCACACAAAAACATCTGTCACTTGAACCAAGGACATGGCCAAGGACCTCCTCCAGACTCCCCTGTTCTGGTGGCTGGTAGTAGTGCCCACTGCAGAAGTGACTGCAAAGGCACTTCCAAATGGAGCTCAGGCAAAGGCAGCTGGGTGAGACAGCTCTCACATCATCCCTTGTACTCACAAACAGAGCCAGACAGTAGCAGAAGGTGAGAAAAGACTTTATTTTTACAAATTTGAGCTTTAAAACTTCAGTTTTCCAGGAGAGCACTTCTTCCCATGCATACCACCCTAATGCTGCTAGGAAAGCAGGGGGGCTGTTAATAAATTCCTTATGCAGAGGGAAAGAGAGGAGTCTGCTTTGCGGAGAAATGTGTCTGTGTGGACTGAGAAAGACATAGGGGAAGGCAAGTCACCATTGCCCTGTGGACCAGCTCTCCACCCAGGGGCTGGTCCACTGCCAGTTGTCTGCACAGCCATTTGAACAGAGGCATCGCAAGAGCTGATGGTGAAGCATTACCAGTTTCCCCCTGCAATTCAGATTCAGACTCACCCTGTTCTCCAGCTCCCCTCCCTTCCCCCTCACCCCAAGCTTTCCTCCTCTATCTCCTTCAAACAATACACTTGGGGCAATTCCCAGTTCTTGGTCCCTGCTTCTCCTAGTTTGCTCTCTCTATGTTCCTTCCTTCCTTCACACATACTCCTAGCCAACTTTTCCAATTAAAGCAGTCACAACTTCCTGCCTCTCCTCATCAAATCGCAGTCCCTTATTCCTCTCACACCCAAGTCCTTCGCCCAACAAATCCCACTACCCTCAACTAAAAGTGAATTCCCTTCCCCATTCCCTCACGTTTACGCCGTGTGTCATCAATGCCTTCTTCCTCTCACCTACAGTCCTTTCCATTATTATGCACTGGAAAGTTGAACACTGGATTTGGGGGTCTTCCTTAGGAACAACTGTAACAGGGAAAGAGGGGATAGGGAAGAAGGCATCAGTGGGAACCAGGAATGGCAGACTCCTCCCTGCTTAGCCCAGTGGTGCAGCCCCTGCCATAGTTACATGGTTTTGATTCCCACTGCACGTCTTGTACCACGTTGAGTTTTCTGTGGGAAAGAAAGAGGTTTGCACAGTCTCACTGGAGATAAAACCAATGCAGATTTTATTTGGTATAAAATAAAGATACACACACATACCAAAACCACTTTTACTGAATATGTGCCATCCATTTTATACAAACATTAATATATTTGGCCAAATCAGAATAGAGAGCAGAGGTAAAAATAAAAACACAGGGGACATCCTCTACACAGAGGTAATTTCCTCTACCCAAACTGGAGTTCCTGTCCCAAAAGACTGAAGTAACGAATGATTTCAAAGAAATATCTTTGAGAATATTTGAACACAGGCAAAAGACCACACATTCTAAGATCAAAAGAACACGTGCTGTTTGGACTGAAATTCCCTCAAGACACTGAAATCTTATGCCCATGATGAAAAGCTTCAGCCTATATACAATTGAAGTTTGGCAAAACTGGACATTTAGAAACAGGGCAACAAGTTTGGAAGATCCAGGGATAGACTGGATTCCCACTTAAGAGCAACAAGAAATGGCACTGCAGGTGCCCTAGGTTAGCAGCAGAGCTTAACATCTCAGTGCTGGAAGCAAGAATTTCACACTTCTCAACGTCCAGGCTGTAAGTTCTAAAATGTGAATCAGCTTCCAGCCTGCACATCAGAGTTGAGACTGCCAGATATGTGTCTCACCAACAGACAACAGGGCCCTTCATCATTGAAACCCACCACCTCAATGTGTTTGGATCTCACATTCGTCTCTTTAAACCACAGCCAAGAGAAGGACAGCCTGGAGTTGGCCCCTCACTCACACACACACACACACACTGCCAGTGGGGTGTTGAAAACTGCTAGTGCAAGGTTTGACAAATCGTATTTCTCCCATGTCATTCTCCATGGTGGTAGGTGTCACGTCAAGTTAAATAGGAAAGACAAAACAACATCTAAGGTAGTCACCAGTGCTGCACGGATTGCATGGTGACTCTGAGAAATGACATGCACCATCAGAGAGTCTCTGTGACAGCTTTCTGTGTTCAAGAAAGGAACAGAACATGCTGTCGGGCTTGTTGGCTCTCAGAGTTTCAGTTGTTTAATTCCGTTACCATAACAAACCCAGAAACTCTGCAGTTTTTTTTAATCATTGAGGTTTACTGAAAGTGGTGATACTGAGAACTTAATACAGAAACTCAGGACTTTTCTTGATCCTCAGACTGATGTGGGGGGAGGGCGATAAAATGACTTATGCAATACTGAAGTTGTTAAATAAGTAACTCTACAACCATTCCAACACTTCTGCTAGATACTGCAACTGACACTAAACTGTTTCTGTCGTACCTGCAGTATGCAAGTATGTACTGTGGATATCTACAAGGACTCCATCAGTAATATCCTAAGGAGTAAATATAAGGCGGGAGCCAAGTATTTGTTGGCCCTGGACTTTCATCATTTCCCACAAGTATGTCACTATAGTTTGCCTCCCCAAAAGAAAGAATTTAAATACAGATATGACATTGTAAAAGAGCAATTAACAATTTCAGCGTGGAAATATCCCAGCCTTTTATGAATAATTACAGTCCCCAAGTTTCTACCTGCCTTAAGTCAGACGTGTGATAACCAGAAGTTTAGTAAAAACAGACGACAGAAGTGTCTTGTGAGCATCTGTCTGTTTTGTACCCATTTCCCACTATGACTTTTTAATAAATTACACTTATTAATTCATTGTATGTAATGTAGCACAAGTAGGTAATTTTCACCAATCTCAGTCTGAAATACTAAAACTTTACGGATCAGCCCTGCACTCTTGATTCTAAACCTTCCAAGTACAGGTTGGCGGTAAGAATGTGTTTACTGTTTCCCTTGCTTATCATGCCATGCCCTGCTCTAAAAAGCAGTTACGGTTCAATTTTCTACATCATCCAGTGGAACTGTGACTTCACTTCAAAATGCCCAAGCCATAAATGTCCAGCTGCTCAAAATGCAGTCTAACTATGGGTATCCTGCTTTCAGCAAGTTCTGGTTGCTTCCCAAGATCCCTGCCACTGAAACTCCATGCTGGTTGTCCTAATCAGGCCTGTTTCTGTCTTTTCAGGTAAACACCAATACTGACATTTGACAGTACATTTGCTTTTTCTTCCAGCCTGAGGTTCAAGACCAAGTATGTACTGTAAGCACCCTGAATGATGCTGTCCAATGCCATCAAAACACCCTGAAGAGAAAAATGGGATGCATTTGTTGGTGAGCCTTAGCTGTCCCCCTTGGGCAGGAGAATTTTAGAAAGCCTTCTAGCGACTGAAGCGCACATGTCACACCATCATTAATTAAGCAACTGCCATCCAGCCTTACATGCTCTCGCACATACTGTTCTAAGATATCACTCTGGGCTACTTGCTCCTTTCTCAGCTTTGGATATTCCCCTGTGGATTTTTTAGAAGAGTTTTCTAATGAACGCAGGTGCACTGAATACAAACCACAAATTGCACTTGGTATATTTTGTACATTTTGCCCAGTGGAGCCCTTTTCACATTATACAAAAATAAAAAATTAAAATAATCACTTACGGGGAGCAATCAGGCTAGTGAACAACTTTTGTTGACAGAAATAATTATTGATACAGAAAATGCATCTATCATAGAATATCCTTAGTTGGAAGAGACCCACAAGGATCATCAAAGTCCAACTCCTAGCCCTGCACAGGACAGCCCCAAGAATCACACTATGTGCCCGGAGAATTGTCTAAAAACTTCTTGAGCTCTGTCAGGCTTGGTGCTGTGATCACTTCACTGGGGAGCCTGTTCCAGTGCCCAGCCACCCTCTGGGTGAAGAACATTTTCCTAATATCCAGCGTAAACCTCCTCTGACAGAGCTTCAGGCCACTCCCTGGGCCCTGTCACTGGTCACCACAGAGAAGAGATCAGAGCCTGCCCCTCCACTCCACCTCACCAGGAAGCTGTGGACTGCAGTGAGGTCTCCCCTCAGTCTCCTCCAGGCGGAACAGACCAAGTGCCCTCAGATGCTCCCCACACAGCTTCCCCTCAAGGCGTTTCAGCACTTTGTAGCTCAAACATGGAAACAGTTTCAGAAAATACTAAATAATTTCCAATAAGTGGATTTCCTCCCAGCTATAAGAATCAAGTTAAGCTAGATGTCAACACTTCTTTCCTCATCATGATGAACAATTTAAGTGAAATTAAGTGTGGATTTTGGAAAACGTACGAAAGATATTTACCACTTGAAAGAGCATGATGAGATTCCCTGTCAAGGTGAGGAGAATGCTTAACAGTTGCATCACACAATTCTGTGACTGCAACTTGCTAAGAACAAATCAACAGAATATACTGGATTTTAATCTCCCATCTGATTTAAGAAAATAAGTACCGTATCATCTTTTGGTATACACAAAAATCTTATTTTCTTTCCAAACCTGTCAGTACAAGCCAGGATGGGTGTAGTCCCAGAAAAACCTTCCAAAATAGGTTCTCTGACACAGGTTATCACGGCAATAGTACAGGTATTGTCTATCTATACAAATACCGTTATTAAATGCCACTGGAACACCCAGAGACAAATTTTGGTGTCACAGGCACTGTGAAAGAATGCAGAAACATCCCTTAGATAATACACAAGGTTGTACCAGCACAAAACGAGACCCTGTTATTCTTACTTCAAGCAGAAGCCCAAGCATGCTACTGGGAAATGGATAGATTTGTTCCAAAACATTTTTATGACTACATTTTCCTGTCAGATAATGAAAGAAACCTGCTTCTTGTGCCAGCATATTCTCAGATGGGAAGATCAAGGAAAAAAAAAGAGCTAAAATAAATGAAGGTTCATCCTAACTTACTGACATGCTGTACAGCATAACATTCAGAGCACAAAAATGTATAGTGTAATTCAAACACCTCCTCCATGATAACATAACATCTTTGAACTGCCTTTATTTTCAGCACTTTATATAAATACCGCTTTCTTCCTGATCCTGGATTATCCTCAATTTGAAACTCATATTTTGGGTTAGTATTTGAGGACTGCATGTAAACATCTCCATAATCCTGTACACTCTTGTGGGGCCATTTAAAGACTACCAGACTGTAATGGATCCCAAAGCAGTCTCTATGAAGTTATGAAATTGCATCCCTAAATTACAACTGAACCTTCTACCACCACATCAAGAAATTAAGAAACAAAGGTACTCGCAGATACACACACACCCCCTCTTCTCACACAAGTTGCAGGATATCTACAGGAACATGTCATTTTATAATCTAAAATAAAACTTCGGGGGTTTTTCTGTTTGTTTGGTTAGTTGGTTGGTTTTTTTAATAAAAGGTTTTATTTGGGAACTTAATTATTAATTTGTCCTAGCGTCTTAGGAAACATTTGCTTTTGTTCAGGAGTTGCCAGCTGAGAGGATGTTATTGTTTGGAAGGGATGTGATCAGGAGGACCCCGTGCACGGCACAATGTGTCAAGCCCGGAAGCAAGGGAAGAAAAGTGATTCTCTCATCTGACAGAGTAAACAAAACAGAAATATGGAGCATTTGCCTTCCAGTTTCATTCACCCTTACACGTGTTCCAAAGAAATATATTAGTCACCTGTATCTCACATGAGTATCACCAAACTATAACAATGTATGTATATTAAAAAAAATTCCTACTTTCAAAACAATTACAGACCTCTTTAGAAAAGCAAAGATTTCTGCCACAAACATCTTCAAAACACATAAGCAGGCGAATGCTTACCCTCTCTGCACGACTGCTTACCCTGCTGCTCTGAATGATGGACAGAGTTGGACATGGCTCCTCTTCCCTCAGCCCCCTCCCTACAGCACCAGCAACCAACAGGGGCAGAGACCATCCCTGCAGAGCAGGTTTGGAGCAGGAGAGCCGAGTCCTGCCCTGCAGCAGGCACCCTCCTGGCTGTCCACTGACCTCTGCAGAGACTTCACAGAAGCCTCTTGTGTTTCAGTAGCAGTAGGACAGAGGCCAGTGTGCTTCAGACCTCCAGAAGGGCAATGCTCTCAGAGGAGCACCTTCCAGGCCCTCTAGTTCCTTGCTGAGAGTCTTCACCCGGGGAATTTTTAAATTTTCATGCAGTTTGTTTGTAGCATACCTGTGCTTTGTACACGAATCATGGTTTCACGCTGAAAGGGCTCTAAGAGTCATGGTGTACTCGGAAGACACCTCTTACCAAACTCTTCTCGTAAATAAAACATCCCCCCTGCCCTCCCCACGCAACCCAGAAGGAACCCAGCCACACTGAAGCCACAGCGGGCCGGGGGACCTGGACCCTGCCGCGTTGCCTGTACCCGAGGCGAGCCGGGCGTCCTTCAGCCGGGGCTGCCCCCGAGGGAGCGCCCGGCCCGCCAAGTGGGCGCCTACCATGCCAGCGGTGACACACACCCCCGCTCAGCTCTGCGCGACGGCGCCTGTCCGTCCGTCTGCCCTCGGGCCCGTCCGGGACGCGGGGCTCGGGCTCTACCGGGCGTCGCCGGCGCTGAGGGGGTAGGCGAGGATGCTCATGGCCTCTCCGCACGCCGCCTCCACCTGCCGCACCTGCTGGCGGCTCAGGCGCTCCCGCCAGGCGTGGACGGCCTCCCGCGCGTCGCGGGCGGAGATGAGGAAGGGCCGGTCGGAGGAGTAGGCGGCGCCGCGGGTCATGTTGAGCACGAAGCCCTCCAGGGCGGGCGGCACCGTCAGCCCGGCGAAGCGCAGCAGGCGGCGCAGCTCTGCGCGGGGCTCCCGCACCAGGTCCTCGTAGCGCAGCTGCGTGTAGCGGCGGCGGAGCCAGCCCGGGGCGCGCCGGGCCAGGAGGAGATCGCGGAGCCAAGCCTGGCAGATCACCTCCAGCGCGCCGCCGAGGAAGAACTCGGCGCGGTGCTGCGGCTGCGGCGCCCGCCCGCCGCCCAGCAGCCCGGGCGGCAGCAGGAGATGCTGCTGCTGGTGGCGGGCCGGGCCCCGCGGCTCGGCGCGGTGGCGNNNGCACCTGGACGCTCTCCCGCAGCAGCGCCTGCCGCGCCTTCAGGCGGGAGTTGTGGACGGCGCGGGGGTCGCGGAAGAGCTGCACCACCCGCAGGTTGAGGCCGGGCTCCCGCAGCAGCGGCAGCAGCGCGCCCAGCTCCAGCAGCCGCACGTCCTTGATGACCACCACCGGGTACTTGCGGCACTCGGCCTCCAGCTCCCGCAGCGCCCGCGGCGGACACCTCTCCTCGCAGGCGGCGCCGTCGACGAGCCCGATCTCCCCGCGGGGCCGCGCGGCGGCGGGGCAGAGCGGCGGCGAGCAGATCACCTTGTTGGTACGCCAGCCGAAGATGCT
>VYXC01013167.1:761274-879408 GCA_013397175.1 Platysteira castanea
CTCCCAACCCCCCTCACTCAGCGCCTCCTCCAGGCTTGGGCAGCGCCGCAGCAGCGGCTCCTCGTCCGCTCGCCCGCGCCTGGCCCCGTAGTCCAGCGCGTAGGGCACCAGCAGGAGCAGCAGCAGCGTGTACAGCACCAGCACCGCGGCGAAGCGGCGATGTTCGCCTCGCCACCGTCGCCGGCCCTTCATCGCGGGGGCCGGCTCGGACCCCGGTTCCGCTGACCCTCTGTCTGCCGGAGGGCGGCTCTTTGCGGAGAAGCAAAGTTAGCGGCGGCGGCGGGGATGTGGGCGGCGGGCGGTCCTCCCCGCCGGGGAGCACGCCCACGGGCACGCCGGCCCGGCTCCGGGCCGCTGGCCGCGCNAGCCGAGGGTGTCCCGAGGAGGAGTGATTGGTCGTGCTCTTCACCAGAACTCCGGAGAGAGAACACGCAAGACGCTACAATAAAGAGAAGAGGTGCAAATGTATTTTTAGGGTAGATGGCAGCAATTAAAATCTGCAGTGAGTTTCAGAAATGCTGCAGTTCGGCGCTGTAGAGAGCTGCGGGGTTCTCAGCCACACTTTTGTCTACGTATGTGCGCTGATGGGATGCGGACATCTCGATCATGACTCATTGCTCCAGTTTTTACACGTGTAAGTTCCGTATCTGTCTGAGTGGGTCACCCTTTGCAGCTGGTAGGAAGAAATGGGAACCCACTGAGGGACATCTGTATCGTGGATGTCTTCCTGATAGCCCTCTCTATTAACTCCAGTAGGAGCACAAAGTTACCAGTTCAAATGTAGACTTCTAGTTTTTTAGACGTCTAAGATTAGTTGAAATCTCCTGGGGAAAGTCAACAAGATGTTGGCTTCGGGTGTTTAAATTAAAATGTATAGTCTCAAAATCTCCAACCCACAACTGACCTTGGAGGATGCTCACATAAAGAGATGGACTGTGGTCCCATGTTCCTGGTTAAGGCATCCAGCTGTCAGGAAAGTGAGGTCCCTGTCCTGCTGATGGTGTAGTGGGAGCTGCTGACTGTCCTGACCTCTAGGCAGTAGGTGGCATCCTCTGTAAAACACTGCTAGTATTTAAGTATGGTGTGCAGGGTGAAAGTCAGAGAGGATAACACAATTCTTGCTCTTGGTGTGCGATGCTTTGACTCCCAGAGGAGTCTGTGTGGTATATAGGCACCTGTGGTTAGACACATGACACAGCCTTTGTTTATGACACCACATGCAACAGACAGCAGAAACAACCCACTAGTTACATGGGTTCTAAAAATGCTCCCTCTGTAGTACAGATATATAGATACGCAGTCTGAAGATGCTGCACATAGTATGATGTCTAGTTATTAAATAATAATCTAATTTTGAATTTGTGAGGCAAAGTACAAGGAGCAGAAATCAGTGCGAGAGAGAAAAAGCATGCTTCTCTTCTGTCCAGGTGGTGAGCCAGTAGTCTGCCTGCTAATGCTTTACTTGCCCCGTGTTAATAAGTGTTAAAGACTAGGCTTCCTGCCCTTTATAGCGTGCTGAGTGAGTAGATGGTGCCAAACAAGATTTGTGAGCTCCTGAGCAGAAGAATGTCGAAATCATAGCATTGGAAAGGAAATTCTGCCTCAACATACATTTCACTGCTTGTATTTTAAACACCAAGATACATCTCACACTCACCAGTGTAAGTTTCACCTCTGACTCAGTAATACAAGGATTTCATCCAGACCCTCAAGCAGCTAAAGGAGGACGACAGAGTAGAACCACACAAAATCAAGTTACAGTCTTGCCAAAAAAACCCCCTTCCCCATCCAAAACCTAGGCATATTTAGTATTTTGAGACTCTCCAGTATAGTTGACTTGTGTGGCATCATGCAAAATAGTAATTTGGGCAGGTTTACCAAGGTGGGATCCTGAGAAATGCTGATGAGAATGGATAACTCTGAGATGCCAGGATTTTCCCTTTGTAAGGGGTTGGCAGTAGCATCAGCACCACTGATGGCCAATGAGCCATGCTGCAAGACGTTACTTTAAACTAATTTTGTATTGGTTTCTATGACACATACTTAAGTCTAAGAACTAAAATCAGGTCTTAAACCTGCCTAACTGAAGTAAAGATGTCTTGCTAAGAGTGAAACATCTCACAGAGTAAGACAGCCTGTCAGACAAATGTGAAACCATAGAAGTAAA
This sequence comes from Platysteira castanea, assembly GCA_013397175.1. Classification (NCBI taxonomy): domain Eukaryota; kingdom Metazoa; phylum Chordata; class Aves; order Passeriformes; genus Platysteira; species Platysteira castanea. The sequence goes on from VYXC01013167.1 coordinate 763,442, forward strand.
ACTATGTACATCTTACACTGATTTTTTTTCAGACAATGGATCTACAAACTTCTGTGGCAACTGTTCTAGAAAAAATGAAAGCTGCAAGTAAATTTACCACAGGCTACATATTTTAGTAAAGATAAAACCATAGTTGTTAAATGATTATCAAATCAAAAAACAATGGCAGTAAATGTTTCGTTCTGCACTTTCACAATGGTTCCCCTACTGCGAGAGGATTAGGCTGTAAGTGTTTACTTTAGTTGTTTTGGGTTAGGGCTTTTTTGGCACAGGGACATTCCAGCAAAGCCGGTATTCATTTTGCCACCCAGCAGGTGCCTGAGCTAGACTTGTAATTGTTGAGCTCCAGCCTTCCTGAGAGAAGTACCTACTTCACAAGAAGTACCTAATTTGAGCACTGGGGAGAGGACTGCTGGTCTGAATAGAGTGGGAAAAGATCAGCTTTCTCTTTTCTCGATTTTCAGTTCTGTACTGTGTTCTCTCTTCAGCACAGGTAAGGGGGATTATTTTCCCCGATTTAGGCTTTTTCTATAAACCATAAAGACACCATTTACATATACAAATGATCTGCATCTCCTTCTCAGATCAGTACGGTTCTGTGCCCAAGGGAGACAGCCAGGTTCTTCTTCATTGATCTGTTAAGTAGTCTGCCCGTTTGACATCTAGCTCCTGCCATTTTTTTGTGATAATTCTGTGCTTAATATTATTTTGTAAAGAGAGGGGGAAAGAATATAGGCATAATACGTTCTGCATACTTTAGTATTGCACTATTTCCTTTCTAGTTTCCAAGCTTGTCACTGTAAGTACTGGCTGTTTTTAATATAACATAACATCGGCTTCCTGTGTATTATCTCTCTAACTTAATTTTTGCTCCTCTGTCTCCCACGGTGCTTCTACTGTCAAGAGAGACAGTAAATGCTGGAATGCAGCATTTCAGCCTCAATAATTTTTATCTTCTCAGCAGAGGCTTCAAAACAGAAATAGTTGCCTCTATATCTCGTAATCTTTCAGCTCTCGCATGTTCTTGTCATTTTCACAGAGTACTTTGTGAGTAAAAATAGCTTGATTTGCTGATAAAATTAAATATGCTTTGCACAAGGAGCACCGCCCTCAAACATCCTGACTGTTAATGAGCTCTCTGCTTGCACATGTTGTCACTCACAGGCTTCAGCCAAGAGGAAGTCTGTGGTTAGTAGCAGCCTAAAAACCTTCCAGAAGCCAACAAGCTAGGACAAATGTCCTTATTTTTGAAGTTACTTTGTCATCAGATGTTCCAACATGTGCAACACCACATGTTCTGCATATGCGACCAGACTCGGTAGCTCACATTTCAGAAAGGACATGTTGAGAATAAAGGGAAGGAGAAGCTGCTCCAGCCGAGATGGGTAGTGCAGAAGGGACTTTTTGCAGTGTAGTTTTCCCCCAAAGTGGAACAGAGATTGAGGACCTGCAAAAGGTCAAAAATGTCACAGAAATTCTGAGAGACTCAATGGAAATTTAGAGGACCTGAGGAGTAAAGTAAGACAAAAGCAGAGTAGACTTCTAATTGGGGCTGGTAAGCGGTTGGATTGAAGTGGCTTCAGATGCAAGGCCACACTCAGAAGGTAGTAATTCAACTTTCTGCATGTACACCTGCATGTAACTCTTGAGCACCTGCAAGGAAGACAAAGAAATTATGCAGGAAAACTGTGGTGTTCTTAACTACCTTGTCTATGTACTCCTGATCATTACACTGCACAAGTCCAGACCTCTGAGTTTCTCTGGGGGCTCATTTGCGAGAAGCCAGGTGTACAATTATTGGTCACAGCCAGCATGGCTTCATGAGAGGAAAGTCCTGCTTATCAAATCTGATTTTCTTTTATGACAAGGTAACCCACCCAGCTGATCAAGGGAAGCCAGTTGATGTAATCTTTTTGGATTTCAGTAAAGCTTTTGCTACTGTCTCTCACAGTATCCTTCTGGACAAAATATCCAGCACACAGCTGGACAAACACATCATGGGATGGGTGAGCAACTGGCTCACGGGTCAGGCATAAAGGGTTACAGTGAATACAGACATCAGGCTGGTGACCCTGTCACTAGTGGAGTTCCACAGGGCTCTATCTTAGGTGCTCTTCAACATCTTCATAAAGGGCTTGGATGCAGGACTGGAAGGGATACTAAGCAGGTTCACAGAAAATACAAAACTGGAAGGAGCTGTTGTCCCCCTCAAAGGCAGAGAGGCCCTGCTGAGAGACCTCAGCAGATCAGAGGGCTGGGCAATCACCAACAGTATGAAGTTCAACAAGGGAAAGTGCAGGATTCTGCACCTGGGATGGGGCAGAATGTACGGACAGACTGAGGAATGAGATGCTGGAAAGCAGCACCATGGAAAGGGACCTGGGGGTCCTGGTCAATGGCAAGCTGAATTCACCAATGTGCCCTGGCAGCCAGGAGAGCCATGTGTCCTGGGATGCATCAGGCACAGCATTGCCAGCCAGGCAAGGGAGGGGATTGTCCCTTTTCTCTCTACTCTGCACTGGGGTGGCCTCACCTTGAATATTGTGTGCAGTTTTGGGTACCACAATACAGGAAAAATATAAAACTATTAGAGAGTGTCCAAAGGAGGGCAATGAAGATGGTGAAGGGCCTTGAGGGGATGTTACATGAGGAGTGGCTGAGGGCACTTGGTCTGTTCAGCCTGGAGAAGAAGAGACTGAGGGGAGACCACAGTCTCTTCTACAACGTCCTCATGAGGGGAAGAGGAGGGGCAGGCACTGATCTCTTCTCTCTGGTGACCAGTGACAGGGCCTGAGGGAACAGCCTGAAGTTATGCCAGGCGAGGTTTAGGCTGGATATTAGAAAAAGGTTCTTCACCCAGAGGGTGCTTGAGTACTGGAACAGGCTCCCCACGGAAAGTGGTCAAAGCCAGCACCAAGCCTGACAGAGCTCAAGAATCATTTGGACAACATTCTCAGGCACATGATCAGACTCTTGGGGATGGTCCTGTGCAGCACCAGGAGTTGGACTTTGATGAGCCTTGAGGGTGTCTTCCAGCTCAGCATATTCTGTGCTTCTGTATAGCTTCAGGTTTTGGTTAATGGAATTACAGAGCCACCATGCAATTCATACCACCCAATGGCTCTGCAAAAGAGCAGGGGCAGAAGAAAGGCACAAGATTCCTCTGTAGCCCTCAGACTGAGGGGAGCTGGCAGTTGAGTTTGGGGGCCAACAGCATGTGTGGGGTTGGAATGGAGGGGTTGCATTGCTCCCTCCTCTCCCAGATTTCTCCAGTTATCCTTAGGAACTGGTAAAGTTGTAAAGTTAGGCATGCTGCTGCTCTCCGCTTCCTGACATGAGAGCTGGACACAGAGAGTGAGCTGAGAAGGTGTCCAGATTAAGCCAAATTCAGCACTGCAGCCTGTGTTTGGGCTAAGGGGTGCTTGATAGCCCAATTCAGCATCTCTGAACCAGCTGCAGCCTGATGGGTACCTAGCTAGGGGAGCTCTTCTGCACCCAAGAGGAGCAGAGATGTTTTATTTCCGCTTTTGATTTATTTAAAAATTAAGATATAACTAATATACTACATTGTAATTGTCAGAGTAGGGATTGTCTGTGGCTTTCCAAAAATGCGAGATCTGAGTATTGAAATGGCAAAAAACAAACAAACAAAAAAAAAGGAAGCAGGAAGGTTTGGGGTTTTTTTAAATTTAAAACATGGTTATATCATCAGTGATCTTGTGAGCTCCTCTAACTTCCTCTAAGAAAGGAAGCTAATGCCATCATTGAAGATGATAGAAAATGCTACTAGGAAATATAATAAGAAAATGCAGGAGGTGGAAGGCAGAGCAAAGCAAGCTTATGAATTTGTTGACGTTCAAGAGGAAGCTCAGAAGGAAGTCTGTTATTATTTATAACAATGTAAATTCAGATAAGTCAGCAACAATGAAAGAAAAAAGCATCTATTTCGTGATCCAACTCAATGCTCATGTAACTCGAGTCTTCCTAAATGCCGCCAAGGATGACTCTAATCTGAAGACTTTAAACCTCTCCCCTGTAGAGTGGACTCTGTTGTCCCATTAGCAGAAAGACAGCTCTTTCACAGCCCAGAAACACTTACACTACACCAATAGCCAGCACCTCCACCACACTGCCTGGCAATTAACAGTAGCTGCCAAAGTAAAATTATTCCTATGGTAATGTGTTTGGGGTCTCCCAGCTTTGAGTACAAGAACTGCCTCTATACTAAAACGTGTGGGAAATAATAGTCTTTAATGGCAGGTCTGTGAATCTTTTTCTGTTTTCTCTCATTGTCACAGGCTTACTATAACTGAATTAGAGATGCTGATTAACGGCAAGCTTTTGCAACTCAACAAGTTAAGCCATTGTGCTGGCATAATTAGGGAACTAATTCTTTCACAGTTCACTCAAGCGAAGAAATGAACTAGAAAATTTAAGGCCTATTTTTAACAGGGGATTTTTTCCCCCCTGAAGTAACTGCTCTGATAGCTATTATAACAAAATACTTGCAATTCTCCTGCAGCTTCCTAAGGCAACACTTTCATGCACAGAATATAATTTTTGGACTAAGCATCTATCTGCCTTTTTGTTCACTTCAGTCATATGTGCAAATCCATACTGGCATATGCAAATAAAAAATGCTGCATGCTCAATCACTGCACCTACTTTATAAATATGTCCCATCAAGCTTTCTAAAGATAATTTTGCAAATTCAGAATTTCTGAATAATTTTTGCAAATTATTCCCAGGAGATATTTCTGTGCCTGTATGGAAGAAAGACAAATACCAGAATGTATAATTCACTTGAAAATTAATCTTGTATATGCTTGTGCTAGATTATTTAACTTTCACGAGGAAAATGTTAGCAGGTAAAAAGGTATTGATTCTGGGAAATTCCTGGGTTCCTGGAACTTCTTAGAACCAGTTTAACTCCCTGCCTGTCATTACTGGTTATTAATGAAGAGGTCTTCTCTGGGCTTGTTATGCTGTTAATTGGGGGTTTCCAACTGGAATGGTAGTCAGCAGTCCACAATTTCTTTTTTCAGATGTCTGATGAGTGCAGCAGATTTGAAAATTGGTGTTAGTCTCTTGCTTTAGGCCTTCACTACAAGCTTTACAAAACTTGTCCAAAGCAATCATAGCAAAATTATGTACCTGCAGCACACCATTTATTTAGTGAGGCATCCCTATGCCTGTATGCTTTAAACACTGGATGAAAACTATTTTGGTTTGACTGTAAACCTCTGTCAACAAAGAACTTGTACACTGCTTTCTGTAAAGAGACCACTTAAGTTTTCTCTGGGCAGTTTTTGGCATGCAAATGTTAAGTGTAAGGCTCTTTGTTACTTCAGCTACATAGACAATTCAATGCCATTTCAGGTTTTATATGACTGTGAAAATTGCCTCACAAAATTTACTAAAGCTTTAGCACAAAAATCATCTGCTCTTCTGTAGCTTCACTCTCATTATACCCATCAGAAAAATGAAGAGAAAACACACAAGCCTAGCTCATGAAACAAGTGGGTGAACAGGAAAAAAACACACAGTAAAAGGTCATTACAGGATATAGAGGCTGATTTACTGAGGAGAGATGACGGTTGTTCTAGCTGAACAACAATAATAAAAGTTACATGCAATTGCAGACCTACTGCAAAAATTTATTTCAACTGTGGAGCTCAGACAGAAAATATTCAAATACATCCTGAGAACTTCAAGCTGATCTCAGCACAGTTTCTGCAATACTCCTCAGGTTCTCTCAGAAAAACTGGGCTGACTATGGAAATGTTCTCGGAAAACCTGATCCTCTGTCCAGGCAGATTTCACACATTATTTATTAGCTGCTGGACTTCGCTGTATGGAGAAGAGCGTGTAGGCATTGCTGGTTGTCAAATCAGGCTGCTCCAGCTTGCTGGCCATGAGGAATGGCCAAGGCTGGAGCATGTATTCAAACTCCCTATACCTCTGCTCTGCTTACAGGAAACTTTATTCTAGTTTCTTTTGCTGTATTTCTTGTCAGTCATTGATTTTTCCTTTGTCCTTCCTTCACTGTCTTCAGTCCTCTTACCTATGGGTTGTTTTTTTTTTTTTGTTTATCCTCTTGCTGGATGGTCCTGTTACCCAGCTTCCAAGGAAAAGTATTGATCCATTTGAAGCTGAAGCAGCTGCCCAGGCAGGATCTACAGAGGACTGTTCATGTTTGTTTTGGTACTGTGGTGAAATGCCCCTACTTTACATCTTGTTTTGAGAAATAGTCATACTTTGTGGTTTTACGGGGTTGATATTTTTATTTTTATTTCTCCTCCAATCTACCATTGGGAAACACCCACTGAAAACACTGCAAGACTACTGGCAAAGCAGGAAGAAAGTTTTACTAAATTTTCTAATATTTTAAGTACTTGAAATTGTTGCCACAGCTGCCTCCACCTGAGTTCTGAGGAAGGTAAGCTACCTCAAGCAAGCTAACTCCAATGGGGACCTTACCTGACTGATGGGTACAGGCTGGGCTGAAATGGGATCCTTGACCATGGGAGGGTGGGGGAGTCCCATGGAATTTGGCAGGGACAGTGGGTGACCTCACGGGCTCAGCATTTTGTAACTGACAATTTTCTGCACCTTTGGCTTTCATTTCTGCCAAGAGTCACTTTGCTGACACCCACCTACATCTGAGCTGAGTTGCTGCTGAAAGGGGCCAGGCTTTCCCACTTGTACTCAGTCAGAGCTGTCTGTATATCCCCTTGAAAATGTAACACAAACATAGCAAGGGTCTGTCCTCTCTGGGTCTCCTTGATGTACACAGCTGTTTTGCAAAGGGGGTGGAGTGTCCTCTTGATTTTGGGGACTGAGTCAAATAACTTCACCATGAAGAGTCATGCATGCTTCCAAACTTAGCCAAACTAGGGAGCTAAATGGTCGCTTTACATTTTAGTTATTTGCGAGTTTTGTCTGCTTGGTCTTGGTGATAAGCTTCCAAACAGGTTTCACCCAAGTTCACGGTCCGTAGAATGACTTGAAATAAAGGCATTTCTTAGCAGTGGTATGACCTTGTCTCCTGAGTAACTCAGCCATAGCAGACTTTCATCTGTGGAACACTGAGGATGTTCCTTGAGGCTCTGGTTTAAGTCATCTCCTGAGGGACACCTAAAAACACAGACTTGGTCAGGAGTACGTGGCCCTCATCCAGCTCTCCTGGACTCTGGCATTGTGACTTACTGATAGTTATCAAGGATATCAGTCAATTGAGCCATGCCTGGTACTTTGAAAAACTCTTTAATGTCAGTTCCTTCATTCTTGATCCATTTTGTTTCTTGCTCTTATAAAATTGGGGTTTTTTTTCCTTTTCAGTATGAACTTCCTTTATTCAAGAGTATCTTGGAGTTCGATGTACAGCACCTTATAGTACCGTCAAAAGGGTTTTGTAGGGAAATCTAAATCACCACTTTTCACAGTAGTTTGGCTTTACTGACTTCAAGGGTTCAGATGAAGCCTAGGGATTTCTCAGTGCCATCCTTCTTCCTCTGGGGAATACTGACAGTTATTCTGCAAGGAAGTCAAATAGATTAGTTTGCTTAAATGTTTTGTCTGGGATCTAAGATGCACTGTGTCTATCTACTTCATTAACTTACCTTTATCCTGTGGGAGTCCTAAAAAATTGAGTTTCTCTTTAAAGGGCTCCTGCAAAAACAATTAAAGTAATTAAAAGTTTTCCTTCCCTACACGGCCCAAATAAGAGCTTCCTGTGATCTGAGTTCCAGCCTGGCATGTTGCAGGATGGAGTTTTACTGCCTCAACCACAATTCCTTCTGTCCAACAACATACTCCAGTAAAAAGCATTTAATGTCCTTTCTGATTTAATTAGTGATGCCTCTAAATGTCTCCTGATGAAAGTAAAACTGGTGTCAACACCAAAGTTGCAGCTTTGCTGAATGCTGTCTCAATTTCTGCTGCCATTGAATTGGAAGATTGCCAAGAAATTTAAAATAAATTGATGTGTTTAGTAAATTTAGTGACAAATCTCAAATTTTCAAAGGATAGATATGTGTCAGTCATCAGTACCCTCAGCAGTCAGTAGGTAAGTAAGTATCTTCTCAGCTACAAAAATACATAGGTTTTCACTGTAATCCAAAAAACCTTTGACAGTATTCATAGGAAATAAAAAGCAGAAAAGGATTGTAAAATTGTAAATATGTTTATCTATTTCAGTTTGGGAAAAAAAAACCCAGTCCAAATGAAAGAGCACATGGCTAATATTTCAATCCCAATTAATTTGCCAATCAAATTGTACTGCTGTCTTTCTATTATCATTTTAAGATGTGTAATTTTCAAGTTCAGGAATCAAAAAGGACTCATTTTCTCCATGTCTCTTTGAACAATATAAGTTTTATAACAAACTAAACCAAATTACTTAAAACCAGAAAGGGTATTTCCTGTCTGCACCTTGCAGTTCTCATGCTTGTATTAACTCTGCTCTTTTCCCTTTCTTTGTCAGCCTGCATCAGTCCAGAAGCAACATCCTTGGAAGGATGCGCTGCTGGATCCAAAGTCTGGATGTGGCTGCAAGAGTCATAAGCTTAATAACAGGAAACAGCTATAGTTTCATTTTGATAGAGTGGTGTACTCATCTATGTTACCTATGGACAGAAATGCAATTTATTGTGTATTTCTGATGTAAAAAGATGTATTTAGTGGTTGAAACACAATAAAATTAAATCAGTTACAGACCTCCTTTTAGTTTTTGTTATGCAGATGGGATTATTCCTCTTGGTCTCACATTACTATCATAGAGCCTTTATAATATAAACATGAGAAAAATAGTTTCAGTAGGTCTTGTAAAAATTAAACAAGAGCACACAAGAGTCTCGAATCTCTAGGGTTTTTTAGATGCAAAGAATCGTTCACAGATTCTCTTTATGAAAATATTTAGGATCATGTTAAATATGGGGAAAAATATCCTCAAAATATCCTCACCTACACTCTCCTGCCTTACTGACAGTTTGTTTTTTTTTTTTTCCTCCCCCAGCCATACAGCATTCAACTCTAAAAATCACTCAGTGCAGCTGAGGACCTCCCTGCAGCTCTGGTTGGAGTGCTGCTGATATACTCTGAGCTTCTGCAGCCTTTGAACTTCTGGTGGCCAACACTGTTGCCTTTCCAGCTATGCTGGACGAAGTTAAAATGGTTAGTTGGACATACTCAGACCAACTGCAGGAGCCCAGCTGATCAGCATGTTCACAGCAAATTTGACATGTCTGAAAGATGCTGAGATTTTGGGGTAAATCTTTTTGGCTGTGTCTCTTTGGTTGCTGATGTTGGCTGGGCTGTGTAGAGACATAGGTGTCTTGCACATGGCCTGTGCAAAGCTTTCAGTGCCCTTGCTGTAACAAAAAAAGAGTAAGAACATGGCTATGGATGTCCCTTTGGCAATGATAATAAATGACTGAAAATAAAAGATGGGAAAAACTGGGGCTCACTGACTTTCTCCAGCACGTGGAATTCTGGAAGGGCAGTCTCACACTGCAGGCAATGAGCTCATCACATAAAATGATGTTTTCTTGCCACTTCAAGGTGAACTGGAGAGAATCTGGGAGGCTTAGCTGTTGACATTGGGATTTGTTCATGTGGTTTTCTGTTTTGGGGAGTCTGAAAAATCACTCTCTCCTCAAATATCAGATGTCTCAGACTCAATTGATTATTTTTTAGGGGTTTTGCACAATCCAAACTCCAAGATTTACAGATCAATCAGGTATGAGAATCACGGCCACTTAAGTTTGAAGCAGAGCACTAAGAATGCAGCTATTTTTATGCAAGCAACTGAAAAAACTCTCACAATTTTCAACATTATAGACTGCTGTTCTGATATATTTCTTCAGAAAATTAGTATGACACATAAAACCAGGTTTTTAATTTCTCAGCACAGCCTTATCATACTGAATGGTCTTAAAACCACAATGCCTTTGTTTTAGTAGAAGTCACTACAGAAATTACTGTTAGGAAAAAATCTCTAACACAACAAAGCTTTCTGTTCAAACATCAATTCATTGAAAACTTATAACAAAGAACTAATGACTTATTTAATCAACTCTGCTTTTCTTTACTTGTACTTAAAATCAAAAGACTACACATGCTCACAGTAACATAGCAAGTTGGGGCAACCTTCCTGTTCAAAACTGGGTCATGTATCACCTGACTCATTTCTGAAATCTCAATAGAGGAAAACTGCACAAAACCTTACCAAAAGGAAACCATATCACAGATAAACCTATTCCTAGGACAGCTTTTCTCTTCTCACATGAGCTTGTGCTTCAGCAGCTGCAGGTGACATACCACCCTGCAGTGATGCTCACTAGCCCACTGCTTTCATAGCTGGTGCAGGCAGATTGTCATTGGGATTTTGCACCTGAGGCAAGTCTGACTTGGCCACGTAGCTTGTAAGCCCACATAGGGGTTTAAGGGTGTTATATTAAAGAGAATCACTGAATTAAAATCCCACTGCTCAATTTGCAAAATCCCCTGTGCCAGCAGGTTTCTAATTTGTTCAGGCATTTTGGCAGAAAACATCTGCTGGAAGTAGCTGGCATGATTGAAAGAGGGTATCAGAGCAGACTGTGAAATGTCGCCTGCTACAGCAGGGTGGTCTTTTTCGTATTTAAAATACATGAATATGCCAGTGTGTCTCATTGCTATTCTGATATGTCCCTATATTTAAGTGAGTTTCAGCTATGAAATGCAAATGATGACAATGATTTTCTGGTTATTTAAGTGCCAAAGGCTTTGCAGTGATATTCCAGGCACCTGAGCCTGGAATATCACTAGTATTTCTAATTGAGACCTGAGTGCGGTCTCAATGTGTGCCAGATTCTCTTTGTCATCAGGGCTATGCACTGTAATATGTATATGTAATATTGCAAATGGCTTCATCCTGAACAAGGCTGAGCCCTCTCACCTCTCAGTTTCTGCTGAAAGTGAAACATGGTCCTGCCATGCCAGAAGAATTTAGATTATATTCTGTTGGACTGAGCTCTGTATCAATCTACTCTAGTTATTTTTCCTTTAAGTGCAGTGGTGTAGTCATACAGCTATGCAGCCTTATAAAAAAAATAAAAGCAGGCTCCATTTAAGAGAATAAACACTTGGAATGCTGACTTTGTTAATTAATTGGAGTTCATAGTGAGGAATATTTAGTATTTAAATGTTCAAATATAAAGTGCTAATTTAAAGGATGTTTCAGTGACAGCCATATAGCAGATAGTGTGTTGTTACAGATAAGGTAGGAAGGCAGGATTTGAGCTATCTGGATGCCATTGCCTGTTCTTTTATACTGAATTCCTGCATGGCTTGGGACCAATCTGAGCCTCTCAGCATTTGTTTGTGTTGATCTTGACTGGGAATACTACTGTAATGAGTGAAATACAGACAAATACATAGTTCTTTGCAAGAATTGAAAACAGTATTATCATTAAAAAGACAAAACACAATTATCCAGGTTTCAGGGTAAATTGGAAATTCAGTGCTCCTCTAGCCACACCATCTGCTCAGGCCTACAGGCAGAGCAGACTGGTGTAGTATCCAGAGATAAAACAATTTGTAGCACAGGGGAATAAAAGTACCTCTGCAGTGGACAGATTAAGCTGCTTTTTTTTCACATTCTAATCTGTTAATCATGCACAGGGCTTAAGTATAGTTCAAGGCAGACGAGACCTTGAATGATTTAATTTTGTGCTATTTACTGAACCGGATTTAATTTGAAGACATGTTGTTACCCACTCCTCAGCAGTTCTCAAAAAAATTGAATGTCGATAATGAGATTTCTGCCATGAATCAGGAACTGTGTGTTTAAAATGGGTCACAGGGCTGGTCTTTCCAGGCTCCTGTGACAGCAGCTGCACTTACAACAGTCATGCAGGTTAACCTTTGCAGGATTCACTTGAGGGGCAGATTGGGGGGCACTCCATTTAAAACAACACTTACCACCCTTGCTTTTTTCATTTTTCATTTGCTTAAAGCAACTGCAGCCAGAAGAGAAAGCAGAGAATAAAAATTAAAATAGAGACTCATGTTTGGAGGTGAGGGGATGGAGTAGTAAATCTGAACTAGGCCCACTGAAGATGGAAGCGGTGGTTCTGCCATCCCAGGAGAGAGTCCACAGCAATCCGTGATGAGAAGGGAACAGGCCCCGATTTCAGAAGCAGCAGAGGGCTAGGATGTGAAAATCCATAAATGTGGTTTAGCATTTGTAATGCTTTTTTTGCCTAGCATTTGTAACTGCTGACAACATCATAGCAAATCTGAGAGGGAAAGAAACAATCAAACGCTTTGGGACGAGATGGAAAACCAGCTAAATAATGGAGACAACTAAAGTGTGCTGAAAAGAAGTGTCTATTAATTTAAAAAATTTTGCTTTTCTAGTTTCTGGAGGGCTGTAGGCTCCTCCTGAAATGCTTTTACCACAAAAGCATAACTTGATGTATGCTTGATGTCCCTGTATGTTTGTGTGCATGACTTTAGAGTCAAGTGCATTAAAATACCAGAAAATTCACTGGCCAGGCCTGGAGATGCTGGACTTGTTCAAGGTAGAGTCACATAGACTGGAGGCATTGCAAGATCTGGGACAAAGTGATTTCAAAGTGATTGGTGTCAACACCATGTCCTTGCTGATGCAGTGCACAGGAGTCCATGTTTATGAGAATTACTCCTAGTTTGCATCGATCATGCTGTGACATCTGCTGCTGTTCCTTAACTCATCTTATACACGGACTTGGAGGTGCTGACCAGCAGCAAAGCCTGTCTGCTCCTTCAGATTGTCAGCAGTCATGAACATGGTACATTCCTTTGACTAGGAACATGAGGAAAAATTCTGCAAGGAACTAAAAAACTAAGCAGGACTATACTAAAATATTAAATATACCTGTTAGATCATCTACTTCCTTGCCACATAAGACAGTTCGCTGCATTTAGCACAATAAAAGATACAGGTATTACCTTTCATGATTACCTGATTTCAAACTGGATAGCAAAGTGAGGAATCAGATCCCTCATGAACTGACTGTATTAGGAAAGTAATAAAGGGGTTGAAAATAAAATTGCCAATGACAACCTAATGCATTCCTTTTTCTCTCTCTATCTGTTTTGGAGTCAGACAAGGAGTAGTTTCAATAGTCACCAAGAATTCTGACATTTTGTTTTTTCCTCTTCTCCTTCTCTCCCTAATTTTCTCTTTGTCATGATCCTGGCTTATTTAACAAAATTAATTTGTCTATTAAATGTACATTTTTGATATTGTCACTGTACACCCAAGTATTTTCCTTGGATTTACTCATAAAATCCTCAAGGCTGAAAGTGCTGAAAAGAGAAAGGACACATAAAGTAATACAGACCTTTTCTTCTGAGCAGCCATTAGTCCAAAACAGCTGCCATGAAAGTCCACCTGTCCAGGCTACTTGCTATTACTTAGCAGTGTTTTGGACAAGTGAGAAAGGTTACTTCTGGTTGGTTTTTTTGTTTGTTTGTTTGTGGTTTTATTTGGGGTTTTTGTGGGGGTTTTGTTTATTTGGTTTAGTTTTTTCTTTCCCAAATTCATTAAAAGTATGGACGAATTTTTAAGGGGTTTTTTTTTGGGTGGGAATGATGGCCATCACAAGTCAACATGCTCCTGGAGGGCTTAGACAATTTCATTAAAACACAAACCTAAAGAATACTGAAAACCAAATCCTGGGATGGTTACAAAATGTATTACATTTCCTCTGTAATGCAATCAGTCTATGGGCAGTTGGATGCTGTGTTTGACAGCAGTTGCAGAGGAGCACTTTCTTTTCCTCACACCTCCATATTTCTTCACACCTCACCAACCCACTTTAATCTCAGACTCATAAACGGCTTGGAGATGATTATACTTACTCCTCTGAGTTGATCTATTTCCAGAAATTAGTGGCAGAATGGGGCTTTCAGGCAAATAAGGTGATCTTTTCCAAGTTAGTTCCTTCTTTGGCCATCATAGTCTCCCCAGAAACATGCCATTTTTGTTGTTCCCTTTTCCTATGGCAGCTGCACATTTATTTCCCCCAGTCCAAGGCACTTTATATTCCTCAGTGGCTTGGACATCAGCTCAGCATCCATTTCTCTGGTCACAAAGGATAAAAAAATTTATTTAGTAATTGGTTAAATCTCAGAATATAAAAAGTTGTTTTTTCTGTTCCCAAGAGTCACAATTTCAGTTATCTCTTCTGAAAAATGGCTAATGGCACACAGATCATTGTAGGCTGTCAGTAACAAGACAGACAATTCAGTAAGTTTTGTTTTGCTTTTCTGACAATCCCTCAATGAGCCCCTGCACATACTTTCTTGTCAAAGTTTGCATTTTTTCACCCAGGTGAGCAAATTAAGGGATAATATCTCTGACCCCTCACGCCCATCTAGTTTTCATTTCAAATGCTGGGCAAGACTGGACTTACAGCTAATTTGGGTGACCTGAGGGGCAGTTGCCTTTGGCTGCTCCAATTTTACATGTTGGCACTTGGCCTGAGCTTCACAGAATGGTTGAGGCTGGAAGGAACCTGTGTAAGCCTTCTGGTGCACACCCACTTAATCTTCTAACTTGTTTTTGTGCATCTGTGTAGGAAGCATTTGCAGCTGAGCTGATCACCCTGTCTACCCTCCTCAGTCACCAGAGAGAAAGTGGCAATCTCAAGGTGCAGTTTGTTTGCACAACTACCAGGTTTTGGATGGGATGAGTCATGCCCAGAAACATCTGTTGCATCTGACTGCAGAGAAAGCCCAATGCCAAAGCAGATGCCTGCACTGGGAATGTCAAATTGGAGCAGATTTGTCCTCTCTCATCTTTGTATTCACCTTTTAAACTAACCTGACACAGCTCTATGAACCTCTGTGTTCTGCTTACTGCTGAGCTAGAACATTTCACCCATCAAGACTTGGTTGAATCTGCATTGCCCTGTCTAAACTAGTTCACATTTTATAAAAGTTTTGAAACTCCAGCTAAGTGATGATGGCAGACTTTGGCCATGCATCTTCAGATCTAGTGCTTCCTTACTAGGAGTCCTTAAAGAAATCAAAAAGGCTTTTGTGTATTGTCCATACATGTCAGAGAGGACAAATACAGTCCAAGAAATCTCTTGGTGGGCAAAGTGGAAATGGGATACCATCACACTTTAGGTATGTCCATTGCTACTTACATTCAGGCACACCTTCAGTAATTTACTTACCTCTTTCAGCCAAGTCGTTTTTTTCTGATTATGAGAGAGTCTAGTGCTTCTTTCTTCTTCACCACCCTCTAAAAAAGAGTAATCTGTTTCTATTTGTATTATCTTGAAATAACTTAATTTGCTAAATACACTGAGCAATATCTCCATCCCAGATGTAGCTTGTGCACTTAACCCGAGTAATTGCTTTCTGGCAGCCTTCTCAAAGGATCTGCTCTGTCTTTGCCAAAGAGAGAGCAGATTTCCTGTTCATGTGAGGAAGTTTCCAGTATTTTTAACTAAAAGTGTCCTACTGGGTTCATACCCTTAAACTGGAGGAGGCAAGATCCTCCTCCTTCCCCCAGGCAAGCTCCCTCTGACTCCTACCTACACGCAGAGCAGATTCAAGATGAGTGGCACATGTCTTGGCCTGTGCAGCAGGAGCTGGGCTTCTGCTGATTTATGCTGGAGACCCATCTTCAGCAAATAAAGCACTCTCCGTGCTTTTTCCACCCTCTTCTGCTGTTGTAGTATCAACTTCACTGTGTTTTGTATGCAAGAATTCAATTTCTGAATTTGTTTAAATGACCAACTTGAACATTTTGATAAGAACTTCTTTCAAGTACCTGAATATCTGCCAGGCCTCAGGTATCAGATCATCATATTTCACAATGCTGAGCTTCCTTATCTTAGTTCTAGGATTCTTAGAAGCTGCCCCAGTTTATTGCCATCTGCTTCTTGGTCAACTTCATTGCATTGTTGACTCATTTTCTTGCTCTTTGTTACAGCTTTTCAATTCTCATCTCTTTTCCTCCTTTTTTTTTTGTCCAGACATTTCATGTTTTATCTACACGACATTTCATGTTTTATCAGTATTAAGCTGGCTTCTCTCCTAGTTTGACTTGCTTAGAAGGCATCTCTTCTTTCATAGCTTCTCCTTGCACAGCTTCCTTCCAGAAGGTAGCAGGAGAGTTTAATTTAAGCATGTGTGGCTTAATGCCTAGGTGCAATTTAGTGGATATTTGTTATATTGCTCTCCTTTGAAGTCAGGCCACCTGAACTATTGCCAGCTTCTGCTGAAAGTATTTTTACTAAGCCAGGTGACAGCTGCCAGATGACCGGATGAAAAGCAAAATAAATTAAGAAACTAGAAAGTAGATACAGAAAACAAACAAAAAGAAACAGAGTAACTCCAAATTTTATTTGCTATCTGTGTTTAAGGAGATACCCAAAGTCCTCTCCTTGTTTTGTTCAGCCAGAAGCTGCCAGGACATGTCTGCAGCTGGCTGGAGTCAGGAGCTGATTCCCTTGACAAGCTGTGCTCTGGCACTATTCCCTGAGCTACAACCTGCTGTTTACAGCAGAGCTTTTCCAGTGAATTTCTTTGGCACACTGATGATTCAGCTGAATATAAACACACTTCTGGAGACATCCTGTATCCCACGGTCATGACACTTCAGTTCTAAACACAGTCCTAATTTATGACTGCCCAATTTGTGAAACACTGTCTCAGATAGCATTAGCTTGCGATCTGCCTCTGTGCTTTGGAGAGTCCAGGCTGGCCACCTGGCCTGCCCGCTGTTAGTATCAACTTACCAATAGATGGGTCAATTACCTTGTGCAAATGTCGCCCTTTTGACAAAGAGGCTAACCAGGACCTGAATTTATGAGAACCTAAACACATAGATTTTCTATATTGCAGGCCTCAACAGCTACTTATCTTACGAAGGTTTCAACGAGAACAAGAAATATAGCTTGCAATTAGCTTTAGACAGTGAGCAATTACCATAAGCTGGGGACTGTTATCACTACAGCTTGCAGGGTCCCTTTTCTGCTAACAGTAAGATGACAAGTTTGAAGGGGCTTGTGAATTTGAAAGTGATAAAAGGAGATGCTCTTCCTTAAAAGGATTAGAGTTCCATCTTAGTGTTATAAAGAAGAACTAAGTCCAGTTAAATTACCCAGGTGTGACAGCCTCAGAAGGAAATTAATGCATATACAACCAGGCAGGGCAGGAACAACTTGTCTTCAGACAAGTTAAGTACTTGTGGGACCTATAGGAGTACAAGTTGCTAAAGTGTACCTGATCATAAGAACAAGCTACAATATACTCCAAAATCCACGACCTTTTTACAGCTTTTCTGCTGTTCGTGGCAGTGAAAAATGTGTTTCAAAATTGTTAAGATAAATCATGACAAGTGATGGCAATTCCAGACAGATCAAAACCTTTCTCTGAAACCTTGCAGAACTAAACATTTGCTCCCCCAAAGTCCTTAACTCTCAGAACTTCTCCACCCATAAGCATGCTAAGATTATGAAGATTTTTATTATATAAAAAATAATCACAGCTAGGAACTTGCACAAAAAATAGCAAGAAAAAAATAGAGAATAACTTTGACAGAAGCTCATCCATATCCAACTCCATTTCTGTATTTTCCAGATGGCATCCATATTATCACTTGTTATGGAAGTCATACTGATGATGTCCTAAATCTGTCTTTCAATTGTCTTGCTGTGCTTGATGCTGATACGGGCTTGTCCTAGTTAGAATTCTTGATATTGTAAGAAGAGTATTCTCTGAAGATTTCCAAGGATCACTTACTTTGGAATATATCAGTCTTTCTCAATAGACATCCTAGCAGTTTTTCCATGTCCCCTCACCAAAAAAAGTATGAAGTCTGCACTGAAAGCATATATTTCTGAGAGAGATATTCTTAATTTATGAAGGTGATCTGTTGCTTAGACATTCATTGCTCATTGCTTATATAGATAAGTGACTTTTTTTTTCTTGCTGTTCCTGTAATTCTATGCATTCAGGTGTTTTGGAATGCATCTAGAAATATATTTTGATTTCTTTTCTTGAAGAACAGGTTTTTTTTTGCATTGAGTAATATTTTTGACAGATCAGGGCATTCATAATAATTAAGATAATCCAAAGAAATCCATCTGCTTCCTACAGTCATCTTCTTCATGGCTAGCATTGCGGAAACAATACTGCAGCTAGGGTGAGGTGCACCTCACTTCTAATTCTGGAAAAGTTAGCACTGGCAGGTGCCACGCTCTGTGAGTACGGCCTGTGCCCAAGCTAGTAAGGCCTACCAGCACCTAAACTGCCACACAGAGCTCACTACCTTAGTCCATATGGAGATAGTCCATAAGTGGAAGGGCATCATGGAATCATGCATGTCATCGCTATGAAGAAGCACTTCAGTGTTGTATTTCTGGGCTCCTTACAGCACTGTGCTCCTCAGTGCAGCTGGAATGTGGTCTAGACACATCTGGGTGAGTTATGTGTAGAAACCTATTTGAACCTGATGGGTTCCTGTCACTCATTTGAGTTCAGAGTCATGGGAAAGTGTCTACATTGTCTCTGGACTTTTGATTCCCAGAGCAATGTAGCTACATTTGTGTCTGGTACCCGAGCTAGTAAGGCATGCATGAAACCAACCTGTACATCCCTGCACCTGCAGAACTCTTCTGTGTCAGACAGTAGAAAGTAGCAAGCAGACTATGGACCTTCCAGCCACTCATGGTGGCCTGCTTAGTGGCTCTGTATGGAGCTCAGGACATTTTTTAGAAACTGCTTGTGTCTTCACTTGTTTAGCTTTCATGAAGCTTGCTTCAATCTTCTTTCTTCTGCTGCTTCCTGTTAAGCTGTTTTGCTCTTGCTGTTATTCTCCCAGCTTTATCAGTAGTTGTCTCATGTTTTTACATATTTTCATGTTCACAGCTGCTGTTATGAAACTGAAGCAGCTCTTGAGATGCTGAAACACCGAGTGTTTCTGCCTTTTATGCTGAAACACTGCATATTTCTTTTTTTTACTGGTGGGCTGCTGAAGAGGTGTGTATTGGCCCTCTCCATCTCAGTGAGTTTCCACTGACGTGCTGGTGTTATGACTTCATTTGGCAGCCAATAGGGCATGTACATTTGCCAGTAATTGTTAGATTTTCCTCAAGTGTCTTTTTGCAGCACACTCTGGAGATTTTCAAGGCATTTTATGTACTTACGTATTATGTAAGTAGAGCTCTGTGAAACAAGAGTGTATTCACACAGCAACATCTGACTTAATCATTCACCATTTTGATTAGACTCATAACCAGTCTAAATGTGCCCAAGATTTTAACACCACTGTTATTTTGCACTAAAATTGCTACCTAGGCACTATATGTCATCGCTAAAAACCTCAAGGAACACATGCTGTAGCAAGCTATAACAAGAACCTTCACCTTTACTATTTTTAAAATAGGTTTTCAATACTGTATGTTTGCTTTTTATTTTTCTGGTGTAGAAATAAACTCTAGGAGTTCTTACACTGAGTGGTTCTCTCTGCATCAATTCTTCTTCTATTTCCAACAGCACTGAGACAGCATTGCCAGATTTCTGTCACAAAAATTCTGGAAAATTCTGGAAGTTGATGACAGTGATTTTTGATGTATAATTTGCTCTAACTGGGCCACCTGCTAATAGTAATTTTAAGGATATTAAAAGTTCCCTATTTTACCAGAATATTTGCCAGTTTCTCTCATTAATTTCACACCGTTCAATTCAATTTTCATTACTGGTATGATCTACAGGACTTTTCAGGGCCTTGTTTCCTTCTGTGTTTTGCATGAGGCCATTGCATTCAGCAGTTTAAGCTGACCTCTTGCTGAGGCCAGCTTGGCTCCCAATAGCTTTTTCCTCAGTGAGATTTGTTTTATGCAATGGGACATCCTCTGAGCATAGAGGTGGTTGATTAGAGACGAAAATATAACCCTCTCTAGAAACGGAGCTACCTGGGGTTTATCTCTTGGGAATGATGTGCTAAAAAAAATATTATCACTCCCAAATCCTCCCTCATTGATTGTGTCTCTTTTGGGAATGCTGTAAGAGGTCATGGTGGTCGAATTCTGGTTTCATAACTCTAGCCTTATAACTCTCATGGGAAAATGTTTAAGTAATTGGATAAACATTCCGCCACTGCCCAGATTATATACTTTATATACTTTATATATCTCAGTCGTAGATCAGCTGGACTGTGCTGAGTTTAGCTGGGACAGAGTTAATTTGCTTCAGAGCAGCCAGTTTGGGGCTATGTTTTGGATTTGTACAGGAAACAGTGCTGATTACTCATGGATGTTTTCGTTATCTCTGAGCAGTGCTTACACAGAGCCAAGGCCCATACCCCATGAGCGAGGAGTATGAGGGTGCAAAAGGAGTTGGAAAGGGACACCAGGACGGCTGACCTTAACTGACCACAGGGATATCCCTTATCATATGGAGTCATGCTCAGCATATAAAGCTGGAGGAAGAAGAAGAGGAGGTTGTTTGGAGTGGTGGTGCTTGTCATTCCAAGTCACTGTTATGTGTGATGGAGCCTAGCTTTCCTGGAGATGGCTGAACACCTGCCTGATGATGGGAAGCAGTGAATTAATCCTTTGTATTACTTCTCTTGTGTGCATGGCTTTTGCTTTCCCTAATAAGCTGTGTTCATCCCAACCCATGCATTTTCTGTTTTACACTTCAGTTCTCTCCCCCATCCCACGAGGGGAAAGTGAGTAAGCAGCTAAGTAGGGCTTAGCTGCTGGGTAGGGTTAACCATGACATAGATGAAGATTCCTAGTTCTCTGATCATCTAGAGAAAAGGGCTAGTAAAATCCTTGTAATTTATAGAGTTTATCCTAGTTTAGCATCTCCAGAGGGATGTATTTGCTAAATTCAGCAAAACACATAAGCCGGCTGTATTGGAAGGCATAAAGCAAATGCTAATTAGGCTGTAAAACTGCAGTTATGATCTAATGCAAATACTGCTTTTTCTGTAGTGATGTGCTACCTGCACAAGTTGTGCGACTAAACTGCATGCAGGCATCAATTTCATCCCCACTCAGGCAAAAGGTTTGTGCAATATGTAAGCATGGGGTTTGATGCAGATTATTTGATTTTAAAAGGAAAATTCAGGAAGGATCTTAGTCTTCAGCACTGTTCTTTGTACCAAAAAGGAAGCTCAGAATTCTGCTTTCTTGAACATAAAAAGAATCAGAAAAATTGACAGCTTTTGTCATCAAGCTCCTTCTCACCAAGCACCCCACAAATATCTCTTTCTCAGGGCTGTATGGTTAAGTCTGTTTAGACTGTTCTGAGGTCTGCCTACCTCTTTCATCACCTGGACTATCTCTCATCCTTCCAAATGTCACTGGATCAAAACAGT
The DNA here is from genome assembly GCA_013397175.1 of Platysteira castanea. Classification (NCBI taxonomy): domain Eukaryota; kingdom Metazoa; phylum Chordata; class Aves; order Passeriformes; genus Platysteira; species Platysteira castanea. The sequence goes on from VYXC01013167.1 coordinate 784,818, forward strand.
TCTTAGATGCCCATGGTAATTTCTGAGAAACTTCTGAGCATCTGTCATTTTTCTTCCTTTTAGGCAGAGATATTTACCAGGGGTAGAAATCTGCCTAAATCTCTGCTGCCAGCACAGGTAAAGGAACTTGCAATTATCTCAAATGAAAAATGAAGGATTCTTCCAAGTATTTCATCTTGTTTTCACAAAATCACAGAATATCCTGAGCTGGAAGGGACTCACAAGGACCATCAAGTCCAACTCCTGGCCCTAGGCAGAACCATCCCCAAGAGTCACACTCTGTGCCTGAGAATGTTGTCCAAATGCTCCTTGAACTCTGTCAGGCTGGTGCTGTGACCACTGCCCTGGGGAGGCTGTTCCAGTGCCCAACCACCTTCTGGGTGAAGAACCTTTTTTCTAATACCCAGTCTAAACCTCCACTGACACAGTTTCAGGCCATTCCCTTGGGTCCTGTCACTGGGCACTTGTAATAATAAATTACCAGGTTTCCAACAAGTTAGCCTATTATATAGCAATTATGTCACTTGATCTATGTTCATAAGAAATTTGCAGCTCAAGGACAAGCTAAATTAATTTCTTGTACTTCATTTTTTCTTGAATGTCATCTGCACACTTTTTCCTATGTCTGCATATCAGTGTAGCTGACAAAACCAAGCAACCATAACACTACACAAGTCGTAACATTTCTGAAAATAGGAACAGAATAACAACACACTTACAGAATGATCTGTCCTGGGTGGAAGCTTAAGCCAGTGCACTTACAACAACAGAAAAAATCAAGAGAGTTCTAGAAGAGCAATATATTTTTAGTTGGAAAGGGTACAATGAGAGAAGAAGGCGTCTATTCTTTTTATATTTTTGGAAAAGAATAAAGCAGTCTATGGTAAAACTGTCTAGAGGAGTTAAATGGCTGGGGAAAATGAAGAAATCAGAATCAGAATATAAATGGCTGCGACAAGCTCCACAAACTGAAACACTTGCTACCATTTATGGAGGTCAAACTCACTTCCCACAAGGGATTAAAAGAATGGTTCCTCAGCCTAATTTACAAACAGGTAAGAAAACATGGGACCAGGGCAACTCTACTCACCTTTTGCAATTATATTACTGAAGGAAAATGTACTATATCAAATTTAAAAGTCAGAGTAAAGCATCATCATTTCAGCAAAGAGGCGAAGATCCAATTTCACTAAGCCACAGCCTGACAGTTGAAGTGTAGCTATTCAGTAACACAAGAAATCTTACAATATCCTGAGTTGCAAGGCACCCACAAGGATTATCAAAGTCCAACTCTTGGCCCTGTAGAGGACAGTCCCAGGAAGCACATCATGTATCTGAGAGCATTGTCCAAACGCTTCTTGAACTCTGGCAGATATGTCAATATTCTAACAATCTGCTGTTCAGGGGGAGATAGTGATAGTTGGGATACAACATGATTTCTGTGTCCTGTGACTGGGTCTTCCATGACATCAAACACAAGGTATTACAGCTACAGTACTTCCCTAATGGGACAGATCACATAAATCTAAGCTGAACCTTTACTAAATCTTTATCACTCTTGCACAAAAATGTTTTGGATTTACAATTAATGATACTCTAAACTAAGGCCCTGGAATATCTATTTACACATACATCCAACTAACAGGAAGTGCAAACCATTATAAAATGCAGACTTACCATCAGTCTCAGCATTTTTAAAAATCTGTCCTACATTCAGTTGCAAAACTCCATCAGATGAAGAACTGAGAGTAAGAAGTTATTCAAAGATACTGTAGTAGAAAGTTATCAGATTTCTTCCTTCCTGTTAAGGATAAAGATCAGGTACACCATCTTCCTGTTGCTTTTCAGAGGCCATTTTGCATGAGTTCTGGTGTAAACCATGAGCCAATAGCCTTCTCTAGTATTCAGTCACCTGGATTGACTTTTGCATGAATGTAAAAATGCAGCTCAGCATATCAGTCTCATATATCCTAAAGATGGTGTTGAAGTGAAGTAAAACCACAACAATATTCTGTAACCCTCCCAGCTAATTATTAAGTAACTGTTTCTATAGATTCACTGAAAAATTACAGCCTGCATTCTTAAAATCTTGAGTACTTCTTCAGACACAGTGTTTTAAATATACTGTCCATCTGTTCTGTGGAATTCACCCAAAGCTTTGGTGGTAACAGAGGTGACTGGAAACAGTGATGGGAGCTCTGATTGTCTCATGCATGAAGCACGAACTCCTGTGGCTGGCTTGTCGAATGATCCCCTGCAGCCTGATGCATTTCACCTCATGCATTCTTTCACCTGCCTTAGAATCCTGCTTAACAAATCGGCTCATCAGTTGGGATTGAAAAGCAGAGGAGAGGTTGCTTGCTCAGAGCAGTTTCTCTAAAGGACACACAGTTCACCAAAAGATTTGCACTGTAATTCCTCCTCCAACATGTGACTGGACACAGGTGGCATATTGTAGTATGACATTACAAAAAGGGACACATCTCCCAGATATGATCTGGTCCTGTGAGAAAGGAAGATTTTACTTGAAATACTCCTAATTCATTGTAGTGTGACATGGAAGTTGGGTGGGAAGAGACAGTTACCACATGAAAATAAAGGAATAACAAGGTAAACTATTAAGCTTCCTAGTATTAAATGTTACTTAAAACCAAGTTTAAATCTACTTCTAGAGCAAACCTTCATGCCTTCTCCCTGCCCAATGCTCCCACCCCCAGCTGAAATCAAATACCAAGCCTTGCTACTGTAAACTGGTAAAACAAAAATAGAAATGAGGCTTGTGATGAGGGCAAAAAGGAAAAGATTTGTAGCGTTAAAGCCTTTTATGACTGAAGCAGCACAGATGTTATACATTTGCCCCAGCCCTTGTATCCTGTTTTGAAAACCAGCAACAGATTTCTGATTCACCAGTCACAAAGGGTGTATTTTCATTGCCTGAGGCTTTCCACTGCCTGGGAGTGTGGTTCTTCCCTCACTTCTTGACACCTCCAAAGGAATGGATCAATGAATTGATCAGGGTTAAAACTCTAGCATAACAGAAACAAGACTGTTTTTAACTTATTCCCTGATTCGTTTCACCGTGCTGCTCCACAGACTGCACAGCTGAGGGTGTGGTGTGAGCGGAAATGAACTTGTACAAGGAAGTTGGGAAGCAGGAAACCTTTTAGACAACGCTGTCATTAAAGCCCGTATTTCATGATACTCAGCTTGTCACGAGGCAGCTGCTAAGATCCAGAATCCTTCTCACTGCGAAAATGTCACTATTTCTTTGTGATAGGGTGGTGAAATAAGTGGCTGCCACACTCCTCTCACCACAAAGGGCACAGGTGACACACACATGCTCTTGTGCTGCAAAGCCTGGAACCTCCCCTCTGAACAGTGACTGCAGGGGTAGCACAGGTATGCTTCAATACATGCGAGTTAAGTAATCACTACAGTTACACTGTATAAAGAACACTTGAAGTCTTAGTATATAAAAATTTTGTTTAAAAGCCAATCACAGTATCCCAATTATTAATTACTACTGGACTGACCACTGGAGTGTCTACCGACTGCGCAAACCATTACTTAACATATAGGACAACAAATGATGGCTCAAAACATTGTTTGGCTACATCATCTAAGGGGTAAAAAGAAAGGACTGCTGCTAATCTAAAGTAGAAAACACAGGCAAGGTCAAGAGGAGATTGAGGAACCAGTAAAGTTTTAGAGACTTTTCCTTTGAATGTTTATTAAGTTAAAGCTTTATAAGAAAGACCCTGGAGCAGAGACCCTCTGAGCTCATGTTTATGCTGAGCATCCTGCCTGCAGGTGCACTGAGGCTACCATTTCCTTGCCATTTTGCATCTCAACCCTAAGGTAGGATGTAGCCTACCTGGATAAAAAATGCTAGTGTTTCTTAATATATCATAACTTATAAGAATTTTGATGCCATTTTTTACTAACCACTACATTTTTATATATTTCTTCACATTATGTTAGTACATGAAATATATTTTAACTTTAGTAGGGCATTTCTGGGGCTGCCTTCTTCCTACCTCTTCTTCCGATCCACTAGTGGCTGCTCCTTTCATTGTGCCAGTATATTTCTTAATGGAGAAGAGGAATAAAAAATTTTGGCGAGGTGGATTACAACCCAATAATTGTTGATTAGACCAAGCGGGGACAAAGCCCAACAGTGAAGGATAGAACAACTGCAGCAATGCAGGGATTGCTACAGGAATTGGCCAGTAATACCATTTCCCACTGATTTGGCTAGTTTCTTTCCAGAAGGAATTCCACAGCCAGGCTGTTGTCCTTGCAGTCCTACAAAACCACGTGAACAGACAAAAGCATTTTAAGCTGCTCAGCAAAGGTTTGACATGGAACTGGGACAAACTGGTTTCCCACTGCACTCCGAGGTGCCTGCTCAGGATGTGTGTACAGAATATCCACCAGCAATGGTTTCTACAGCTCTGCAAAAGGAGGGATTCGGTCAGGGAGGAACACACGTCCTCTTATTTGGATGAATAATCATCCTACAAACACTATAGTCCTAATCTGCACCAGGGGAAGTTTGTTGGACATTAGGGGGAATTTCTTCACAACAGGGAGGTGGTGGAGTCACCGTCCTGGAGGCATTTAAGGAAAGGCTGGACGTGGCACTTAGTGTCATGGGCTGTGGACATGCGGGTGTTGGGTCATAGCTTGGGCTCGGTGATCTTGCAAGTCTCTTCCAACCTGTCATTCTGTAATCAACCAGTAACTGGCAGTTACTGATCCCGGCTGATTATGGCGACGTTTGGGAAGACAAGTGTTATTCCTGTGACAGGGGGATGCTGAGGCGCTGGGGCTGGATCGGCGGTATCTCTCCAGGCCAGGCAGGGTCCCTCTCTCCCGCCCCTCACCCCCAGGCCGCCCCCGCGCCGGGCGGTGCCGAGCGCCCGCCCCTCCGCCGCTCCCAGCGCGGCCGCCACGCGCATGCGCCGCGTGGGGAAGCCTCGCGAGAGGAGGGGGCGGGAGGCGGCCCTGGCTCCGTGTGGCGCTGCCGGTGCCGCCCCTGTGTCCCCCCCGCCCCGCCACCGCGCCATGGCGGCGCCGCCGGCCTCGCCCGGCCCCCGCGGCCGCTTCGAGCAGGAGCAGGACCGCGCCGTCCGCGCCCTGGTGCGCTGCGTGACCGGCGTGCCCGAGGAGGAGCTGGGCGGAGAGCGCTTCCAGGCGGCGCTCAATTTCGCCTGGTCCAACTTCAGGTCAGCGGGAGCATGAAGGGTCCCGGTGCCTGCCGCGAGGGTGTGGGACGGGGCCGCGTCCCGCCGTGCCCTCCGTGCGCCGTGTCCGCGGAAGCGCCGGGGGCCGTGTACGAGTCTCTGCCACAGGGTCAGTGACTGCTGCTCCGTCACGTTTGAATCTTGGTGGTTTAGGGATTTTCTCCTGCTCTGTAAAAAGGTGCCTTTCAGCGTGTTCATTTAGCCGCCCAAAACTTTGTTGGAGGGAGATACATTATGGTTATGTGTAAAGAGCAAGCGAGGAGGACTCTGCCAAATTGAGATAAACCTTCTGGCCGAGAACGCTGTGCTGCTTATATGAAAGGTTATCAGCCTGCATGAAGAGAACATGCTTGGTGTTATTGGGGCTTATCAGAATCGTAGTCTTTGTTAATTTGTAGTATCGTATCTGTAGGCCTTTAATTCTATTATACTGCCACTTAAAATGCCCTTATTTAAGTTTTACACTCAGTTTTCAGTTATCACAGTTATTGTTCCAGTGTATTCTGCCAGCTTGAGTTGGACTCGATGATCTTTGTGGGTCCTTTCCAGCTCAGAATATTCTGTGAAAGCTGTGAAACTCTTACATGATGTATTTCCAGTTACCTGTACTGTCACTAACTGCTGCCTCTTTGAAATCTTCTGCATAACTTGATGCAGCTAGGACCTAATCCATATAAAATCAATGCTACTTTGCATTTTTCGTGCTGAATAAATACATTTTTGGGGGAGCAGTGGCATAACTGCATTGCATCTGTGAATCCTAACTACTCAAAGGCTCAAATAAAGTTAATTTCCTATGCAAATATCACCCTCAGTTTTGGTCACCTAGTTGCTTGTGTAGCTGTGTGCTCTTTTAGATTGGGGAATTGTTGGGGTTTTGTTTGGTTTTTTTACGTGTCAGGAAAACAGAGGGGGTGATGCAGAGTGAACAAGAAACTTTTGACAGGGAGGGTTGGGAAGAGGAAGGGTTTTGTCATGTCGGGATTGTTGCCCAAGGAATGTGCATGGAACATCACCCTGAGATTATCTGGTATTACATTTGCAAACAGTGAGACCTTACCTTGTAGCAGAAACTCTCCTTAGTTCCAAGTTTGCGGAACTTGTGGTTTGTATTGTTAGATTTGATGATATTTCTGTGCTACAGTTCTCAGATCCTCTATTTAGTTAGAGGACTCTAGTCCTCTTCTATTTGTGATGTTCCCACCTTGCCTAAAAAAATTGGTATTTTTTTGCATGTGTGTTAGTCATTAATTAAAGCTTTAAGTAATAGACTAAAGAATTTTCACTAATAACTTCCCTGCAGCTTAATTTTTCTTTTCACTACAGATTCTTGGTTTGATTTTTTTGTCTTTTTAGTGTGATGTTCTAAATCTTCCAGTTCTTGTACTAACCACCATTTTGAATTAATGATTTCCTATGTAAGCTAATGTGCTATAATAAATTAGATAAGTTGTATTTTCTTAAACCTAAATGCCACCTATGCAGTCAGTGCTATATTTGATCGTGCTCTTATTCCAAATCCTTATACACAGCTGAAATCAGACTAATGTGTCTGTAGTTAACAAAGTCCTTTTTTTTCTTTTTTTTAACATGGGCCTGTCTTCATTCTCCAGTGTTACTTACTAAAATTTTTTGCTACCTCCCTTCAGTTTGACTTTATAATTCATTACTTTGGCACTGAGGTTATTTCATACTGTCTTTTGAATTTCAGTCTGTTTAGCTTAACTGTTGCTCATGATTCAGACTCAGCAGTTTTCATTTCTGTCTGTGGTCATGAAAATGTTACCACTTTCTGTCACCTGTTGCTGGAAACATTAATTTGGTTTTGAGGGACTGCATATAGAGTGTTTTGACCTTGTGCTCACTGTTGCCACATCTTATTCCTTGTTTTTTAATCTCTGTATCTGAAGAACTTGTTCATAGCCTTATTTAATCTCCAAAGTCCGTCTTACCTTTCACGAGTTCTTGTTTTGTCCTTATACATATATATACACCTGTGTTGGTATATCTGTCTTTATTTTTGATTAAGCTCTCTTTTCTCTTAGACAGTCTCCCTTATCCTTTATAAAAAGGAGCTTCTTTTCAGTTTAGAGGCCTTCCCATGTGGGTGTTTGTTTTGCCTGTGCCTGTGAAGCAGGTCCCAGATAATTTTGTGCATTTGACACCAATGCCTTTGGTAACACAGTTCTTAGTCTCCTTGCTCTATTTGACTTAGCAGACAGCATACTTCATTGCTTAGTTTGCTGGTACAGTAGTAATTTTCCATTCAGCTTAGAGTGCTGGTTACATGTAACCTGCATTCAATTTTTCTATCTTTCAGGCCAATTAAATTTAATCCTTCTTGACCTAAGAGACACTGAGATTGAATTTTGTTGATGCTTAATGCTGTTGCTGAATTAAATATGCATTATTAAACTAGTAATGTTGTCTTCATATATGTAAATCAGCTTTATTTTCATCCTTAGTTAAGCTTCCTTTTAAACATATTCTAATGCAGATTTCCTACACAGATTTCACCGTTTTCTTGATGTGAACAGTCATAAAGTAGAGAGAACAATAGAAGGGTAAGTTTTATGTCTTTATATTAATAATGCAGTGGTTGTATATATATTTTTGGAAAAGCATTCTTGATACTCTTTATGTTATTAGAATACATGAAAAATTGGTAATTCATTCTGACCTTGGAAAAGCTGCAAGCTGGAAAAGACTAACAGAAAAATTTCTGAACTTGCCACTCCCAAATACTGAAGAAACAAAGGTATGTCTGTTGCAATTTCCTTGTTCTTTTTTACCATCCCTCTTGCATTTATACTGACAATGGGGACTTCATTTGTAATGTGTTGGAAATTTCTTTGGAGTTGCTCTTCAGGTCATGGATTTACAGAAATGAAAATGCATGTATTGTCTTCTCAGGGTTTCAGCACATGGAGTTTCATGACGTGAAGTACACGATCTCAATGCAGAGCAGATGTTGTAGGGTCAGCATTGTACAAATGCTGTAGCTGGAGTCTAGGTGAATCTAGATTCTTGTCTGTTCTAAAACAACAATGAACTGAGCATTTCTTACTCTTTGCCTGTTTTTTTTTATCTTAAGTAATCCATCTGGATGTTTTAGTTTTAGAGTTTCCAGTTGGAGTGCTCCTGTTCTTTTGCTTCCTTATTGAGAGAGACTATGTGTTTCACCATTGATACACTTTGTATCAAATCAGTTTAGGATATGGAGTGGATGAATATGGCAAAAGTTGTCTCAGTTTTTTTCCAGTGTGGCAATGTAATAGTGAATTGGATCTTAGAAAGTTCCTGCTGTTGAGAAGTCTAAGGTCGTGATTTAAGAGGTGGTGCTCCATATAATTATGTTCTTTAACAGAGCTGTGTGTTCTCAGTTGCAGTCTGATTTTTCGTCTCATTGAACTGACATTTACCTTTCTTTAAGTATTCTAGGTTCCTTTTAATTCGTGGGGAAAACCCAGGAGCCCTTAATAGCTTACACATATCTTCAGTTACTATACTGTAGTCTCTAGATTTTTGAAAATGTACCTTTAGTAGCACTTGTTTTGAGACTTGAATGAAATTAAAACCAACCAAAACACCCAAGCAAGCACTTAATATTTGAGTGTTGCAAGTGTCCTAAGATTTTTTAAAATTTCCTTTTCTTTTTAAAAATGCAACTGGGGTGTGGCTGGAGGTAGATTAATCTCATATTTGGCAAGTTAAATGACATTCAGTTTTTAGCAGTGACACATAACTGGGAAGATTAAATATTTATCAGTTTCTATGACTGGTAAGATACCAACTCTAACATGTGATTCTATCAGTGACCTACTGGTTTTCTTTGACAAACTCTGGTAAACTCACTAATGTTCAGTAGGAACATGTTATAGTCCTTGTGTAGTAGATGAGTATCATGCTGCTTTATCAGAAATTTGAATTATTTTTTCTAAAATGCCAGTGGAACTCATTCTAAAACAGCTTTGTGAGTATGTTTATGAATGTGTGAAAGTGTATAAGGATTTAGATAGCAGAATCTGCATGTGTCTAGATGTAAAATGGTTGGCTGAAGATCTTTGTAAAATTACAATGAGGCCAAAGAAAAATCTTTTAATAGTAAGAAATGGTTTTACATTGGTAAACAGATTTTAGGGAATAGACAATAATACAAATCTCTGGACCACACCAGTGTTGCCATGGTATTCTTACCTGATTGAAGGTCTCTGCTTCACAACTGTGATGTTGGAGTTAAAGATTCATTCTTAACTATTTGTGTATATTTTCAGAGGTGAGAAGATAATGTGAACATGATATTAAAATGTAGTGATTTTAGCTAACTATTTTAGCCTCTGTTTGAAATAACTGGCAATATGAAAAGGGAACCTAAGACTTGGTTTCCTGCAGGCCCATTACCTGTGTCCTTCCAGATCATCCACATTTATGTGGCTGTCCATTATCCCTTGTCCTGAGGTGACTTCTTACTTTCACACTTTTGAAGGATTTGTATATTGATTGGCTAATTAGTAGGCAGAGGAAGATGGATAACATTCAATACCATGTTGCAGATGTTATTTTTCTAATTCAGGACTGGGGAATGGGAGCTAATGGGGAGCATTCCTGCAGATAATAGGCTGACTTTGTTACTAAGCAAAATCTTTTAGATTACTTACAGACTTGCTTTTTTTCTAATGTGTTTTAAAGACGGATACACACTATTCCATACTGTCTCTTCTGTTGTGTTTGTCTGATTCTCCATCCAACACCACCTATGTGGAAAAACCAAGAGTCAAAGAAATGGGTAAGTTTCCAAGATGTTTATATGGCTAATGAAAGATACAACCTGCAATGCAGTCTGATAAGAAGGACATTTTTCTTCTTCATTTTATTTCTCCTTCACTTCACATTGCTTTCTTGGTTGTCTTTATAATTTATACATTTAAAATAGCTTGCAAGTCTTTTCTACCCCTGTTTATGTTGCATCACCTAATTAAGTTTTCCAGCCAACCTTGGGAACTCTCTTTGACTTGTACCGCTATCACAAACAAACGTTCTCTACCTGTTCAAGCAGTGCTTACATGCTCAAAGACAGACAGTGGTTTTCTATCCTGAGTCTCTGTCTTGCACCTCAATATTAGATCTCTTGAAACAATTTTGGTGATGTAAATTCCTATGTTTCCTACATAATCAAGGAAAGGGAGATGTATTTGAAGGTTTCCAGAGGGAGATCCCAGCTGCCTGCTTTCTACAGTAGGACTTTTTCACCCAGTGCCTGAAAATGAGGCTTGTGCTTAAGTTTGAGTGGATACCATCCCCCATTTGTTTACAGTGTTGTATCATAGACTGAAAGAAGAATATTTCAGACTAACCTAAAGAAAATCTTGCATCTTAAGATTCCTTTTTGAATGATCTCTGCACATTCCCTCGGCGGTGTTTTGAATGCACTTTCAGCCCATTCCAGGAATGTGAATATGAAGAGGTTATCTCAAACAACACTAATTACAGTTGAGTAAGCTTCACGTTTAAGATATCATATGTTGTAAGTGTGATTGTTACTTTAAACGTATCACACATCACATCATGATGTGTAGTGCCTTTTTCAGAGTGTAAGATGGTTCTTGGTTTATGTTGTTTACAGTCTGGGATCCTTGTGCGTACGTAAATTGTACATTTAGAATGTTTCCACTGAGCTAAATGGGACTTACTAGTCACAATAAGTGGTGTGTTGCATTCTTGCATGTTTTTCCAGCATTAAAATGTAGGGCAGTGTAACATAATATGGATAAATGTCCTGATGGAACACTGTGTTGCATATTTTGAGTGGATAAACAATAAAGTTGAGAATTAATACGGGATTTACATGGTTGATACGTCACAATTTATGTCATGTTGAAAGTGCATAACCTTGTTAACGGAACAGTGGTGTAACCTGAAGTGGAAGGGAATGTCTTTTTTTTAGATATGGAGTATCAAGATAATTTTAACTTTGGAAGTGTTTTTAGAGGAAAAGAAAGTCAGAATTATGTGATACTTACTATTTTTATATTTATACTTCTCTTAGAAAAGGAAGAAGAGTTTGATTGGGGAAAGTATTTGATGGAAGGAGAAGAAATTTACTTTGGCCCAGGCATAGATACACCAGTAAGTAATTTTTAAGGTAAAAACCGCAACTGTATGAACTGTTTTGAAATGTGCTAGAGACCTGATTGAGTTGTCCTAGGCTGTATGCTCTGCATGTTGATTCTTGAGGGATTCCCTAATACTCTGATGAATACCATGAAATAACACACAGCCTCAAGCAGAGTAACAGTAATACAAATACTTTTGTTTTTCACAGTGTTTTGACTTAGTCCTGCAATTAAACTGTCTGCTTCTGCTGACCCCTGCTTCCACCTAATCAGAACTTGCTTCTGTTCTGTGATCTTTTCCAGATCTCTCATTTGCCTGGTTATTAATGTTGTATATAATTTAAATCATTCTCTGTTAGACAGTTATCTTAGTTCTAGTGTCCTGAATTTACTTTATAGCGTAAGAAAGAACAGAACAGTTAATGTTTGACTTGAATAGGAGCTGAATATAGATCTGTCTGCAATGTTGTACTGAAATGTCCTGGGGTTTATTGCACTTCATAGGGCTGGTCTGGAGAAAGTGAAGATGAAGAGGACACGCAGCCCTTGAGCAGGGAGGACTCGGGTATTCAAGTAGACAGGACACCTTTAGAAGACCAAGATCCAAATAAGAAGACAGTACCTAATGCTTCCTGGAAAGGTTAGAATAAGCTGTAATTCTTCTGCTATACGTACTAAAATTTAGCAAGGTAATGCAGCTTTTTGAATTATTCTTTGGTGAGGTATTGTGTTACAGATCTATAATTGTAGTATAAGATGCATATTACTGTTCATTACTGATGGGTTTTTTTTTTACAGTAAAGAAACAATAGGGAAAGTTTGTTCTGATTTCTGTTACTGCTAATGGAGAAGAATTCTGTTCATTCCTGTGGAAATTTACATGGATATTCCAATACAGAAATGAAAACTTACACAGTAAATGCAGCATGCAGTTGTATGGATATAATGTAAAGTTTTATTATTAAGTATTAGAATGCTGAAACAAGATTTAGTTTCCAGCAGACATTGTTGGCTCAGTTCTGGGTATGAAATGTTTCGGAAAAAAAATAGATATATGTAGTTTAAACATTAGTGGCTTTCTCTTGAGTAGCTTCAGGGGTATTAAATGTAGCTGTATTCTTTTTCATAAAATATTCTAGGGTACAGTTTACCTGGTACATGAAAACTGCATAGTATATATTATATAAGTAGTAGCTATTGAACTGGGATTAGATAAAGTTCTCTTGACAATCACATTTAAGAAAAAAACCATTTTAGGTAATATACTAAATGCCTTGTAAAAAGGAATGTAGTGATAAAGTTGATGACATCTGGCAGGTTATTTTTTAAGTGAGCTTGGTTTTGTATATAGCATTTGAGAATTGCCTGAGACAGAAGCACGTTTTCTGAGAAAAAATTGGAAACCATGTAAATCTCCAAGCTTATAGAATCGTAGTGTATCCTGAGCTGGAAGGGACCCACAAGGATTACCAAAGTCCAGCTCCTAGTCCTTTGCGGCACCATCCCCAAGAGTCACACTCTGTGCCTGAGAGTGTTGTCTAAATGTTCCTTGAACTCTGTCAGGCTGGTGCTGTGACCAGTTCCCTGGGGAGCCTGTTCCAGTGCCCAGCCACCCTCTGGGTGAAGAATTTTTTCCTAAAATCCAACCTAAACCTCCCCTGACAGGCCATTCCCTTGGGCTCTGTCACTGGTCACCAGAGAGAAGAGATCAATGTCTGCTCCTGCCCTTCCCCTCGGTGAGGAAGCTGTGGTGAGATCTCCCCTATGTGTTCTCTTCTCCAGGCTGAACAGACCAAGTGACCACAACTGCTCTTCATACAGCTTCCCCTCTAGGGCCATCACCATCTTTGTAGTCCTCCTTTGGACACTCTCCCATAGCTTTATAATTTTCTGATATTGTGGTGGCCAAAACTAATCACAGTACCCAGGTGAGACCTCACCAGTGCTGAGAAGAGCTTATTTTTTAGGACTTCTGCAACATTTGGGAAATGTGGCAATTCTGTGTAAATTATGTTGTGCCCAGTGGTATCAAATTCCCAATGCAGTAAAGTGGAAATGGTTGTAAATAGTAATTCATTTGAAAAGATCTTTGATTCTGCAGCTGAGTGAACAGGCTTATTAATAACTTCTTCCTGTGTTTTATAAGCATTTCCTGCATAAATAAAAACACCTTGCCAACTGTCACATGTTTTCACAGTCAGTGAGCCTGATGCCCGCAGCTGGCTGGAGCAGCACGTAGTTCCTCAGTACTGGACAGGAAGAGCTCCTCGCTTTTCACATAGTTTGCACTTGCATTCCAACCTGGCTGCAGTCTGGTAAGAAAACAATATCACTTACATATTCCTTCCTGGCATACAATGCTAAATATTGACTTTTTAAAGTATCTTTATAGTATAGCTGTTACAGTTCACTTAAAAACGGAATTAAAGGAGTACAAGTGAATAAGATGAACAAATGAGCTGCTTTTTTTATTAATAGATTCTTATCCTTTTATTTAATTTTTATTAAATTTCTCATGTCAGAGAGAGGGGTATCATTTTTCAAAGAAGCAAATCTTATATTGAATTTTGTTTGACTTCACCCTTATGAAGGTCTCTGAGGACTGAATATAGATGAGTTATAAGTGGTCCTGGAAGTGAGGAGTCCCCTGGTGTTAAACTTTTAAAAATGTTTATGGTACCTCCTTTACAAAGTTAGTCTTAAACACGGATTTTGTGTGGGGAACGAGCATAGAAGAGTATATTGCCATGATCTGCCATGGCCTTGGAAAGAAAATGAGAATTAAAAATAAGAAGTAGTCTAATTCTTTCCTGTCCCAAATTCTGATGTATCAGTAATGAAGTTCATTAGATTTGCCCTTGGTTTTCTTAATTTAATGAATTTCTTAATCAAGGAGTTATTTTAGTATAAGGTGGTTGTCTAGCCAGTTATGACACAATTTGCAATGAATATTAGAAAATGGGTAACGTGAATAAAGCAATGCTGCTTCTGCTGCAGTGTTATTAGGAGACGCATGTTTTATATATATGTATGATATATAACTAGTATTACTTAATTTGGACTTTTTGATTTTGAGTGTGATTGCTTAACTTTTGCCACTGATGATATTAATGAGTAAAAATATTAAAAATGTAAATAATCATTCTATACTTCGCAAAAATATGAAAAGATACTAAGGAAGGTTTACAAAGAATTGCATAAGACAGGTTAATTGCATAAGAGAAAGTTTTTAGGTGGCTGTGAAACTTTATAGTTCTTAAGTGAACCTCTGAGCTAAAGAGTGCATTTTCTTACATGGGTTAGAGAAATCGATATTTTATGTTTTAGCTTAGTATTTTTTCCAGAAAGTAATGGTAAGTTTTCACAGCACTAAATGAAAAATAACTGAATAATTACGCCCCACCCCCACAAAAATAGTGGAAATTCAGTACTTCATGAATTTGCTACTTAATTTCTTATCTTGATGTAGAAGACTAGATGATACTTGAATGTTTTACACAATATCTTGCTTAACAATATGAAAACAAACTGTGCTTTTGTTTATATACCTAAAATGTCCCCCTGAGCATTGAATCTGCTCGGATATGAGCAGGACAAAACTGAACCTAAAGATTATTTCTTCATTCTTACTTTCAGGTCATTCAGGGGTTATTTCAGCCATTAAATTGTTTTCTTTTCCTTTTTTTCTAAGGGACCACCATTTGTACACCAGTGATCCTTTGTATGTACCAGAGGAGAGAACTCTGGTAACGGAAACTCAGGTTATACGGGAAACCCTTTGGTAAGAGCAGCATCACAAAGCTTGCATTTTAACTTTTAGTGTTTCTCTCAAGGAAATGAGAGATGTATCTTTGAAGGTGTCCGAAGAAGGAATTATTACTGAGCTTCCAATTTACGTTGTTTCTGACAATAAAGATGCTGCATATGTATGTTAAACATTCACATTTGAGGCACTGGAACAGGTTGCCCAGAGAAGTTTGGATGCCCCATCCCTGGCAGTGTTTAACACCGAGTTGGATGGAACTCTGAGCAACCTGGTCTTCTGAGAAGTGGGTCACTTCATAGCCTGAAGGTTGGAACTAGATGATCTTTAAGGTCCATTTCATTCTGTGATTCACGAAGAAAAAAGTAGCTTACTACTTCTTTTTTGCGTTGATTATTTAAGTCTAATTGTTAAAAAGGGACCATTTTGTTCTTATCTTGTCCCTATAGATTTTTAAAACTGTGTCCACTTTTAGAAAGTAGACTGATTCATCCAATAGCTGGAAATTACCTTAACTGGAAAGAAACTTAAGAAAGTATTCACTTCATGGCAATGTTCAGTTGTTCTTGTTCTAGCAACAACTTGCAGTACCAATAGCATCATACTTGATCTGTGGTCTCCTGTTACTCAAAAAAATAAACTTCTAGGCAAGGGAGAGCTAGTTCTTTTATTAATTATATACGATTATAAGTCCTTAAGGGGGAAAATTACTCTTTTTGTTTCTTTTCAAGGCTACTTTCAGGAGTGAAAAAGCTTTTTATATTTCAGCTGAATGATGGAAAAGTGACTGTGCGGAATGATATTATTGTAACTCATTTAACCCATGTAAGTTGTTTCTGAATCTCAGATGAATATATCTCATTAAAAAGATGTAATTTGTGGGAATAGGAAATTAAACTGCTTGTGGAAAAATCATATTTCTACAATTGTGTTTCGTCTAAATAAGAGCACCTGGCTTAAAAAAACTGAGTGGGCTGTTGCTATATCTGAGAATGTGATGAAGCAATAACAGTTGCAGAATTTTGTAATATTTTAATTTGTGAAAATAATACTATAATTCAGCTTTTAGGCTTTATGATATACCATTTTTGTTAGATGATTTTAAAAGTTGTTTTTTTTTTTTTTTTTTTTTNNNNTTTTTTTTTTAGAATTGCCTGAGATCTGTATTGGAGCAGATAGCAGCATATGGTCAAGTTGTGTTTAGACTACAGAAGTTTATTGATGAAGTGATGGGACACAGTCCAGAAAGCATAATGCATGGAACACTTTCCACTCCAAAGAAGACTACTGAAGCCCCGTTCAGAACCTACCAAGCTTTTATGTGGGCTTTGTATAAATATTTCATTAGCTTTAAAGAGGAACTTACTGAAATTGAGAAATGCATCATCAACAAAGGTACAGTGCAAGGGAAGTTCAACAAGATGGGGACACACAAATAATTAACACTGACAAAATTTGCTCTTCTGTGGGATGCTATTTTATGCATCTTGGTTTTTTTTTTTTTTTTTTATTTCCAGATAAAACAGTCACACTTTCAATAGTAATAGATAAATTGTCTCCCAGACTGGCACAGCTGAAGGTGCTTCACAAGGTTTTCAGCACAGGAGTAGCAGAAGTGCCACCTGACACTAGAAATGTTGTACGAGCATCTCATCTGCTTAATACCCTCTACAAAGCTATTCTTGAATATGACAGTGTTGGAGAGGCATCTGAGCAAACGGTAGGGGAAATAATTCCTTCCTTAATAAAACAGCACACTAGAAGATATAGTAAGTAATGCATTATTGGTTTTCGACATGAATTCACTCAACCTGGACAAAAATGGGTTAATAAGAGGGTCAGGAGCAGTGTTTATTGAGGACCGAGGGGAAGGGCTGTGGAAAATCAGAGGCCAGGAAGCTGTTTTGAAAGAAAGAACTTTGGAATAGCTTTCTCTCCTATTTCTTCAACTGCATAATTCAGTTAATGCTGAAATGTGGAGGTTTCAATTTTTACAGTAACTTGATTATACTATTGAAAATATAGTTGATGTCTTTATGTCCTTTTGTTTTCCTGATTTCTGTGTTACGAAACCACAGGGTGTTTTGTGACTATCCCTTACTGTTTCAGAGATGTTAGAGTGAAAAAGTGCTGTTTGGATTTGTCATGACAAGAGTAACAAGGAGAAGCATGAACAATACAGGCTTCCATTAAAAAAAAAGCTGTAATTTTTAGATTAACATTTTATCTTTAAAATCCTTAAGTGTAGTTATGTATATGTTACAAATTGTGATTACACAATTAAGAGATTAGACTTCACCTATTGATTTCAATGCTTGGTATAAAAACATTCAGCCAGTTTTTTTCTTTTTTCCTTTAAATTCAGGTATCCCTTTTGTTCTCTCTCTGGGTTGAAACTGTGAGGCCATACTTACAGACAGTGGATGAGTGGATAGTCCATGGTAATTTGTTTGATCCTGCAAAGGAATTTATTATTCAGAGGTAGGGATTCTTGATAATGCTGTGCAAGTAAACCTGTTGTAGAACCTAGGGTAAAGGGTAACAGTAAAAGTAGGTTTTCACATTTGTTATTTTGCTTAAGAAACAATTTCTTAATCATACTTCTATAACTTGTCTCACACTTCCCATTAGGGAATACATACATAGGGATATTCCCCATATGTATTGTCCATAGGGATACATAGGTATGGATCTCTACCACATATTGCTCTAGAGTAGAAATCATGTATTTTGGGTTTTTTCCATCTATAGTAAATAATGAGCAGACTGACTCTAAGTGTACTGACTTTTTAAAAAAGAATTAACCATTTTTCAAACCCAAGACATTTGCAAAAATTACAAAATTTACTTTTAAAATCTTCTACTAATCTTTAGTTGTTGTGACTCAAATGCTGTTTAGAATTAAAATACTCACTGCTTCTGACTTGTTAATATGATGTCTTGAATTACATGCATATACCTTAAACATTACTTGAGCTGTTATATTTTGTTCTGTTGCTATGCTACATTTTGTTGGTCCCTTTTTTTGACAGCTTGGAAACTGAATATAGAAATTTAAGTTCTGGCTTGTAATTACAAATCCATTTTTCCCTATCTGCCAAACTTAATTGAACCTCTATCTGTTAACACCTGTTGAGGTGAGCATGAAGCAAGGCAACAGCCCTAGTACTACTATTGTAATTAATACTTGGTAGCAGAGATCCTTAGCATCCTTATGATGTCCTTTTTTTGTGGTTCTATAGTTGTGTTTTCAGTGCTACCAACAGGGCTTATCTCAACTTCTATTTATATTTATGCTTCACTTTAATTACCTAATTTTAATTATCTAATTTAGGTTTTTCCATCTGTCTTCAAAGACCAAACTGTGTATCTGATGTAAACAACAAAAAAATCCAAAGTGAGATGCAAATTGAGTTTTCCCTACTCTAGAATTTTTCAGCTTTCCTAGTAGTAGTTACTTCAGTTTGGGGTTTTAAAAAACTGCAAGTTAGTCACTCATCATTTTGACACTAAGGGTGCATGCCACTGTGAATAGTTAACGTCCTGGACAAATTTAATTATAATTGCTCTGCTTGACTTTTTGGGGTTTTATTTGCTGTTGGGGTTTATTTGGTTGTACAACTGTTTTATTTCCTGTGAGCTGATTGTTTATCCTTTTCAGAGTGTCTAAATAGTTTGCAAATATGGATGAGCTAATTTTATAGTTTTGAAAGTGCTTCATGATTTTTCTAAGAGAAAGGCAAAGCATAGAACAAAGAGGATACGTATCCTCTAGTAATGAAGTTTCCTTTTGAAAAGGAAAATACTCAACAGCTTTTTATTTCTTTGCAGAAACAAAAATGTTCCCGTTAATCACAGAGATTTTTGGTATGCTACCTACACGTTGTATAGTGTGTCAGAAAAAACAGAGAATGAAGAGAAGATGAGTGATAATGCCAGTGCCAGTTCTGGCAGTGATCAGGCCCCTTCAAGCAGACAGCACACAATGGTTTCTTTTCTGAAACCAGTGCTGAAGCAAATTATCATGGCTGGAAAATCTATGCAGCTGTTGAAGAATCTTCAATGCAAAGATGGTTCTCCACAGCAGGCTGCATCAAGAGGTGAGATGTCAGTTGTACACCATCGTGCCTTAGGCTATCTAACACTATTGGTGTATTTTTGGTAGTGGGCTTCCCCTGGCTTTAGAATAATGTAACACCGTTAAATGCCAGTATCATGGTTGGTAATTCAGGTCTGATGGAAAACACTCTTCCAATGCAAACAAGTGAAAAGAACAAAGTGAATAAAGTTGAGTGTTTCATGTCATTTTTGTTGCTTTAAATTTTTCTTAAACTTCTTTTCATATGCTTACAAAACCATTTTTTTTGTTATGAGACAAAGCCAGCTTGTATATTCTAATAGTAAAACTGGTGTTTTTTTATAAATAATTGTTTTCCATTACTCAATGGTTGAGTAATCTAAGATAGCATGTAGAATTTTTTTTTGTAAAGCTTACTCTTAAATAGATGAAAGATGTTTGGATATCTAGGACATAAGACAACATTGTAACTAATGTTGGGTTTGGGGTGGTGGGTTTTTTTTTGTGTTTTTTTTTGTTTGTTTGTTTGTTTTGTTTGGTTTTTTTTGAGGAAAAAAAAGTTTTCCATTTTGCTGCTGCTTCATGTTTAAAAGTAGAGATAGTTAACTTACTTTGGAGACTCACTTCAGTAAATACTGAAAGATTGTTAGGTGCTGAAAATTAACTGCCTTTGCACCTGAAGTAGGAAGCTCTTTAGCAATCTCAGAAATACTTCGTATTTCAGACACCCATTCTGCAATGCATTTGAACATATGCCTGATCTTAGGCATTGGGCTAGTCCTATCATTTAAAATATGTATTTGAGGGTATTGTGTTTTCTGAATACCGGATGAAATGTAGTATTTTAGAAGTTAGCTAGTGAATGTTGGACTATGGAGTTCTTTTAGTTCAGACAGTGTTTTCTCCAATGTGTTGCCCAATTCAGATGCTGAAAGGAAGAGTTTATATACGCTGTTCTTGGAATCAGTGCAGTCTCGCCTGCGGCACGGGGAAGAGTCTGTTCCAGACATTATTACAGAACAGCAGGCCACAAAGCAGAGCCTGATAAAGATGCAGTCTATAGCAGAAAGACACTTGGAACTGGATGATGTCCATGACCCACTGCTGGCTATTAATTTTGCCAGGTAAGTGAATGATCTTGCTGCTGTGTGGTTGAGAGCAGTGTTCACCCTGGTTACATTTAGTAGATCACATTTTCATTGCTGCTGCTGCTACTGAAGACAAGTAACTTCAGAATAAAGAGGAGCACCAACAATCAGTGGCAGAAACTAAATACACACTCCCCTTGTGCATGGTTAAAGAAAAACAATTAAAATCAGTGAAGAATGTGCTATTGCAATTGGTAGCATAGAGAACTGGAGTAGTCTTTATCATAGCAGGCTTTTAGCAAATAAGTGGTTTAATAGTGAATGCCATTGTAAAGTTTGAACGCTAAATGAGTTTGCTTGGTTTTTGTACACAAAGTCTTTGATTTGCACCAAGTATATTCTAGAAGAATGCAACCTCAGTTTTGCTGTGCTTACATCATTTAACTGTAAAAGTCTTCCAAAATTCATGTTAATTGTGTAAAAACCCTTCATTCTTCATAGTGAGGGAAGTTCTGTATAAAGTATAAATGTTTTGGAAATCAGCAGGAAAGACAAACTCTGCAAATCTTACTATGTGATTACAAAGAAGCAAATTACTAATTGTGTATTTACATATTTTAATGTCAGTCCTAGGAGGATCTTGTTTTAATGAAATCATAGATAGGACTTCATTGTTTCCCTTTTTCATTGGGATTATTCTATTTGTCAAAATTGCTACATTAATTCAATATCCGGCTCATTCAGTCTATCCAGGCAATAGGTGCTATGAGCCAGACTTCTTCTTAGACTGGTTTCAACTGGCAACTAGCTTTTTACAAAATATTGCAGTAATTTGATGCTTTCTGTGTAAAAACAACTAAACTTTGCAAATGTAGACCACAGATACTCTCTTCCCATCATAAAATATTATAGATAATATGTAGGGACCCCATAATTAAGATGCCTCAAACCAGTTCTCCGGGAGGGGTGGTTTTGGGGTTTTTTTTGTTTGTTATTTTCTGATTGTTGGTTGAATTTTTACTTTGTTTCTTTAATTTTAGTCTTCTTTCCTGGGAAGCTCATCTGAGTGCTGTATATGCACAATATAGTTCTAAAAGTTCCTATCAAATTGTGTTTGTTTAGTAAGCTGTATAGTATTTGAACTTTATGTTTTTCAGAAGTATGCCTTAAGCAGTTATG
This sequence comes from Platysteira castanea, assembly GCA_013397175.1. Classification (NCBI taxonomy): domain Eukaryota; kingdom Metazoa; phylum Chordata; class Aves; order Passeriformes; genus Platysteira; species Platysteira castanea. Next base: position 806,285 of record VYXC01013167.1, read on the forward strand.
TGATTATAGAATGTTGTCATTTGTGATACTCTTGTATCCGGTGATACACAAACAGTATGATGGATCACTCTATAGGCTGGATACGTGCTCTATTTATGAATCAGCTTTTTTATCCCTGCACCGTAAATCTCAGAGCAGAGGACTCAAATTTGGTTAAAATCTTTGAAGGTATGACATTGTTTTATACATTGTGTGAATAATGAGCCTTCTTCCCTAAGTATCTTGTTTTATTTTGAAGATTGTATTTGGAACAGAGTGACTTTCATGAGAAGTTTACTGGTGGGGATGTCTGTGTGGATAGATCCTCAGAATCTGTGACCTGCCAAACTTTCGAACTGACACTGAGGTCTTGTCTTTATCCTCACATAGACAAGCAATACTTGGAATGCTGTGGTAATCTGATGCAAACTTTAAAGAAGGATTACAGGTAAGAAAGTAGATTTCTTTTTCCTTAACTTTGTTTTTTTATTACCAGTGGTATATCATCATGTCATTGTAAAAGAAGCAACTTCATGTTGTGTTTCTGGTCCAGTTTGGTAACCAGCAATAAAGTCATTAAGGAGAAAAGGGGGCCCTAATATGATCGACTTCTGGGTGAAAACTTGGTCTAGCATAAATCAACAGCAAAGCTGTCATTTGTCATCAGTGGATATTTGGTGGGGAAATTATTTCAAACAGTATTTCTTAACAGTGATGTAATTTTAAATTCATTTTAGGGAGAAGGACAGGATTTCTGAACTATGCTATTTCTGAGAATTACCTAGCCTGTAGGGTGGCTGAATACTATGAGCACTTCCAGTGAAGTTAGTGGGCTGTTAAAGCTTACAGGGAAAAATGCCTTGGTTAAACAAAGGATTCACTGTAGACTTTATTATGTTTGTATTCAATACTGAGTTTTTGTTGTGAAGAATTTTTAAGGTTTTTGTTTCCGTAACAGTTGTGTTTTGCGTTCACCTGTATGATGAGACTGAGGAAATGTTATATGTTTCTCCTGTTCAGGCTTGTAGAATATTTGCAGGCAATGAGAAATTTTTTCTTACTTGAAGCTGGAGATACCATGTATGACTTCTATACATCTATTTTTGACAAAATTAGAGAAAAGGAAACTTGGCAGAATGTTGCTTTCTTAAATGTTCACCTACAAGAAGCAGTTGGACAACGCTATCCAGAGGACAGTGCAAGGTAAAATGCAGAACATGCTTTCCTTATGTTTCTTTCACACTTAGCTGTATTAATGTACTTAACTTTCATAGTACAATGCTAATTATTGTGTACTCATTAAAATAATGTGTTTTAATGAAGTTTTGAGCTGTTGTCATGTTTTCTACCCATCCTCCAGATTAAATCAGACAATCAGTAGTTAACAGTGAGAATTAAAACTTTATGAAACTAACTACTCATTTAAAACAGATTCTCACCAATTACATCACTTGTTTCCTTGTGATAGGTTGTCAATATCATTTGAAAGTGTTGATACAGCAAAGAAGAAACTCCCTGTCCACACCTTAGATGGTTTGACACTGAGTTACAAGGTAGTGAGTTAATATGGCTGCAGTCTTATTCTAGAACAGATTTGAAATGCTGTATTAAAGTGACGTATATTTTCTATCTTGATTATCCTCTCCTCCTCTTAGGTTCCTTGGCCTGTGGATATAGTTATAAGCTTAGAATGCCAAAAAATTTACAATCAAGTTTTTCTGCTCTTACTGCAAATAAAGTGGGCCAAGTATAGTCTAGATGTTCTACGATTTGATGGTAAGATACTTCTTCAATGAAAGATACTCTGTAAACTTGTTTTGTGGTCTAAGGATATAAATAGTCTTCTGATTCTGCAGTAATATAAACTAGTTATAATTTTGATTCATTCTATATAATAATAATCTCTGTTAGTGTCGCAAACTACGTGAATTAAGCTGGGCATGTTTTTCACTTCTTTTCAGCCTCAGGGACAGCTCCATTCATGCATTCCCTTTGCAAGTCTAGTTAGTTATATTGGGAACTTGTTACTTCATTCTACAGACATTGCCGTTGAAAGAAAGTCTGTCTACCACACCCTAAGGTTTATGTATAGTCTTTTTATGAGTAATACCTTGCAGACAAGCTAAGAAAACAAGATGAAAAGAACGCTGTTTGAGATTGAAACAGTAGACTGTTGGGGGATTATAGATAGAGATTTTTTAGTATTTCCTTCACCAAGTTAATATTTATACTCTTCCTGTCCCACGTAAAGTGGATATAGACTTCATGTCTTAGAAAAATAAGTTAAAAGGTTGATGGGTTCATATATGGTTTGAACATTGGCTAAGTAATTATCTTCCTAAAAGTATATGGTTTTTTACTGTTTAAACCTCATGGGTATGACTACTTGCTTAAGTCTTTCCCCAAAAAGAGCAACAGTCTTGTTTNTTTTTTAAGAACTAGTCTCTGCTGCAGAAAACTCACAGGTTAAGGAAGGAACTTCATTGGAACAAGGAACACTTCCTGTATTTGGACCACAAAAAGAAAGTATAAAACAACAAATACATCGCATGTTCCTCTTAAGAGTGAAACTTATGCATTTTGTCAACAGCCTGCACAACTACATCATGACTAGGGTTTGTCTTATTTCACAAATTTATTTATATTAGGAGTTTGTAACTGGAGGTGCAGTATTAGTTTTCCTTTAAAACCTAAAAAAAAAACCCAAAACAAAAAGCAAAATGTAAATATAATGGCTTTTCTATATGTTTCAGTTTCAACCTGGCCGTTTTAAATCAGTAATTCTAAAAATGCTTTAGAAGTTCTACATGCATGTGATTGATCTTTGGATAATACTGATTCTTTTGTCTGTTTCTCCCAGTGCTAGATGACTTAAGCACAGTAATGTAAAAGGAGCTTTCTGTAAACTGTTACTTTAGAACTATTGTGCTTATAAACGTGTTAAAACAGATACTTTAGTTTAATGGATTCTTCTCACAAATCTCTAGTAAATAGTGTATACATGATTTCTCAAATACAAAGGCAATGCCTGTAGATACATATCTGCTCTATTACTGCCTTTTTTTGCTTTTAATAAAATTAGTATATGCTCTAGTTCAGCCTCCCTGGGGATAGTCTCTGTGCCCTTGTGTAGTGGCAGTATATCTGTTTTTGTGAGAAATATTCTTGTGTAGTTATGAGAAGAGCTTGAAATTTCTGCTATTGATGGTAATTTGGAGGCTAATCCTAAAATTTGAGAGGGAAGAGCGAATGAATCATGCAATTTCAGGCTCTTAAAAAATATACTGGGAGAGGGTCATAATCACTTGCGTGCAGCATTGAATTTAATAATTTTGGTATGCTTTTTAAGATTCTTCACAGTACGGGCTTGGAGTTTCAGCATCAGGTAGAAGAAGCCAAAGATTTAGATCAATTGATAAAGATTCATTACAGATATCTATCTACAATTCATGATCGCTGCTTACTGAGAGAAAAGGTGGGTAGAAAATTAGTATATTTGATATATTGAGTTATCAGGACAAGAAAGTAGTCTTGTACTAATTATGCTGTCTGTTTTGCTGCATACATACTAAGCAATATATAGGTAGTCTTGAGGAAGTGATAGGTTTTCACACTGAGATCCAGTTTCTTTTGCTGTTCTCAGCTCAGTTCTATCAAGGAGAGAGGATAAAATTCAAATTCTTTATGTTGGGTATTACATGATGTGTTTGTTTCTAAAAGATGGGAGGTTTTGAACAAACTGAGGCTTGTTAATGTAAGGAAAATTATACATAGTAGTATGGTAGGAAATAGAGGTACATGGATAGCTTTGTAACCTTTTATTCCACATACTGTCTGTGCGATGTCCGCATCCAAGTAGTCAGCTGGGAAATGAACTGGAGAACAAATACAAACACCTTGAGTTTGGAAGAATCACATTGTGTTTAGGAGATTGTTAAGCATAATAATTTCTATTATTACACTGCAGTACAAAGGTCTCATGTGCCATTTAATCTGACCTGTAAAAACAATAAATTTCTGACTTAACTCCTTGTGTTTTAATTATTTTAGGTGAGCTTCGTGAAGGAAGCTATAATGAAAGTGTTAAATTTAGTACTGATGTTTGCAGATCGTTGGCAAGCTGGTTTGGGGGCTTGGAAGTAAGTACACATACCTAAAATTCTACATGGTTATAATTCTGTGGCTCTGAGTATGATTTTGTGCCCAGAACTGCACAGAACACTCCAAGTGAGGCTGCACCAACGCTGTATACAGTGCAACAGTCACCTCCTTTGTCCACCTGGCTCTGCTGTGTTTGATGCACCCCAGGATGGGGTTTGCCCTCCTGGCTGCCTGGGCTTCCTTCCTGCTCACTCCTGTTGAGTTCCTCTTGACCAGCACCACCAGATCCCTTTTTGCAGCCATTCCTTTCCCCATGTATACTTTTGTTTGTGCAACCCACTGCTTGAAGGATGAATGATACTGGGCAAGTCTCCAACACTTTGTCAAACACTCAGAAGTTGATGTATGGTCCTGAAGCCAGCTGGTGTGGACTGGCTTACTCCATATTTTTCAGGACTAATTTTCTTTGGCACAGATGCTACCTAAAACTTGGATCCCACTCTCCTGTGACATTAGGAAGTTGCTATTTTTGGCGTGTTTTTCTCATTCAGAGTGTCAGAAATAATTTGTGAATGCTGTTGATAAAGACTGAAACTCAGGACATGTGGTTGCATGCTGTTGCGTGTGGCAGGAAAAAGTCATACCTGGTGTCATCTGTATCTTCTTGGGAGAGGGAGGAGTCACTGTTTTGAACTATGGCTTCTCCCTTGACTGGTGAGTGCTAGTTGACACAGTCCAAAGTGGAATTCAAGAGATGCAAAAAATGTGAAAGGTGTAAAGCAGTGTGGGTGTCCCTGTTTTACTGGCAGTGTAGGTCCCCAAGGACCTCTAAGGCAGTAAGGACCAGGAAAAGCTCTCTTGCATACAAACCTATGTACGAATGATAGGCATCAGTTGGAACCACACAGCTCCTCCAAGTCACTGCAGAGATTTCTAAAATGATGAGGAAATTATTAATGCCCCTTTGATGCTCAGATGCTCCTGTCAAAATTGCCTTTGTTTTTTAGAAGTAGCCATCTGCAGGCATAACTGCAATAAATGAAATATTGTAAGTTCAAGGCAGAATTCTATGTAAACAGTACTTTTGTAATTTACTGTGAAATTTCGGTCATATTTTGAAGATAACATAGGAGCTGGTCTGTTAAACATTCTTCTGTTAAACTGTTTTGTAGGATGGAATCCATAGAGAAGATGGAATCTGATTTTAAAAACTGTCACATGTTTCTTGTAACTGTTCTCAACAAAGCTGTCTGTCGAGGCTCTTTTCCTCATTGTAAGTACATGAGGCTTTTCACATACCTGCACTTACAAAAGTTTGCTAGAAATGTGTATGTTTTATTCTGTTCTAATGTTTGTTGGCACATTTTAAATAATCTCATTTTGTGAGTTATTCAGAGGGATATGAAGACTTACTTCTTACTAAGTTAAAGTCACTATTTTTTTAGAGTATTTGTGCCAAGCTTTTCCATGACAGCTATCTTCAGTTTATCTGTTTACTTGATGAGGGGAAGCTGTGTAGCCAAGCAAGTGACAAGCAGTTTTCTAAACTAATGAAACTAAGTTCTGGGAGCATAGAAGAGCAATATTTTTGTTGGTATTGGAACTGACAGCTATGATACATCTTGAGCAGATAAGATATTAATACTATGGTGCTGCAACTGCACTGAGCTCTTGGCTCTGCCCATCTGTTGGCACTTACTTCGTTGGTAGTAGAAACAGCAGAGGATGACATGTCTATGCTTCTACTGACAACCTGGTATGAGCCTAAATTGTTCATCAGTGCCAGTTTGAGTTAGGGGGGCAACTGCTCAGTGAGGTTGTGGGGCTTCAAGGCTAGTTGGGATGAAGATGTGTGTTCTTACAGGTTTCTACACCATCTGTAGATGTGCCTAGGGGACGTGACTTAGTGGTGGACTTGGCAGTCTTAGGTTAATGGTTGGACTTAATTATTTTAAAGGTCTTTTCCAGCCTAAATGAGTCTGTGTCTAAAATAGGTAATATCGACATCACTGCTACTCACATCTATAAGAACTTATCTGCAGAACCATCCATGAGAATGGCTTGCTGTATATAAACCTCCACATCTTTTTCTTTTGTGCACAATGTTATTTCAAACAAAGGGAGCTAATTTCTTACCAGTTCTTAAAATATGAAATAATTAATGGGTAGCAGATTATGAGTACGGTGAAATATTATCTAAGCTGTCAGAGACTTATAAAATGTCGTACTCTCTGAAGTCCCAAAGTATTACAATTTAAAAAGTAAAAGGGTATCTTCCTTTTAAAGGACAGACCTGAATCTTGCAATAATTGTTTGCAGACTGCTGCTAACGCAAATATTAACTATGTTCTTATGGTTTGTTTCACAGTGGAATCTTTAGCTGTGTCACTGATGGCTGGCATGGAACAAAGTTAACACCCACATCCAATGAACTAATGAAGAACTGATAGCAGGATTTATGTTGAAATTCCTATGTTAAAGAACCGTAAGCATTTTGCACTCCAGTTTAAAATGTATATAGCTAAATGATGCCAATGGTTTGGAGCTGTGTAAAATATTTTAAAATGTAAATAATGTACAGGTATTTAAGTGTGTTGGTTGTGGCAGTGTGTGTATATGCTTCAACATCAAAAAACATGTATAGTGTAAAATTCATTCCATGTAAACAATCTTACTTGAAAATACATTAAATGTGTTTCATGGTGAAAAAGTGGGGTTTTTTTCCTTTAATTATGAGTAATTGATGATTTACTTTTTCCATTAATTTTTCAGCTGTGAATAGGTCACAGGGCAGTGTGGAGTAGCGTGACTCAAGTCTTGGCGTTTAGAAGGCTGGTTGAATTAATTTTTGGCCTTTTTTTTCCTTTGAAAAAAGGCTAAGAAGCACTCATCTTTGCTTAGTGGTTCTTAAGAAGTCTTTAAGAAGACTGTTACAAGAAGCTGATGTAAAAAATACAAGATTAATTTATCAAAATGGATTATAGCAGAACATAAAATATCAGTATTTTTAATGTTAAATGTTAAAATGCTTGCTAATTTTAGTGGTAACTCTAGTCAGTTCAAGTAGGATTAAGATGACAGTCTGTAATATATTAGTTTTAATGACTGGATTGTTAAGATGTTTCAAAGGTGGTCAGATATGACTAGACCTTTATCCTTCTTCTAAGGCTTTTGCAAGCAAACTTTTTCATCTAATAGCTCATCTCTTGTAAAGCAGTAGATTGTGATACAGAAGGGTACAGTTCTGGACAAGTAAATGCGGAACTTGTTTTGCACAAGATAACTTGCCCTGTCTCCTCCCCATTAAAATTTCTCTGGAATTCTGGCATCAGTACCCCTGCATTAAAAAAGATAAAATCAATCACAGCTATTTGCCTAATGATTTTTTTGAATAAATAAAAGATTTGATAATTAGAATTTCACTGTTGTGTGTGTTTCTGCTGAAATTCAATCAGTAACTTTAAGTTTGAGAGCTGTTTCTTTAAGTTAAATGAAGTATATAACTACCGAGACTGTGGCTCATTATAAAACTATTTTTTTCAGCTGTAAACTAATAATTACTTTATATGAAAGTGGATATTTGTGTTTGTGTTTGAACAGGAGATCTCAAGGTTCTTCCAAGTTATAGCTATGAAATGTTTTGAGGAAAAGAAATTAATTTTTTCTAAAGTATAACACTGAGAAAGTTTCTGCTGCCCTGTAACATGTTCTTTTATGTTTGACTGAGTGGAGGTTTTGGTTTAGAGAACAGTATGTTTGTATCGTCCCTTGCTACCACATGACATACTTTTCCAAATGGATGTTTTTTGTGGTGGTGGACAGCTATTAAAAAAAGTAATTTGTACTTCTAGTTTACCAGGACTGGTTCTCATTTAAGATTCGAGATTATTTATTGCTAGCAGAGACAGTGTGTTGCTTAGTAACTGTTTCTTACTTAGAGTAAAATTGAATAGCATACTAAGAGTTTTAAGACATCCTTGTACTTGGAAGTTCCGCACTTCTGTGCACTGGTTCATTGCTTTTTGAGTATGTCATGTACTCTGTGCTTTTGAACAATATAACGTGGTTGCTTTATTTCTGCTTCCTATACAGGCATTACCTTCAGTGAAATTCCTGCTTTTTGTAGCCTTACCTTGGATAATATTAGCTAGATATGGGAGAAAAAAATCCTTCAATCCTTCATGTTGTTGAAACAATAATTCCTAGCAAATCCTTTTGCTGATTTTACTTATTTTATGTGAGAGACCCTGTGCAAGTGAAAGATTTAGCTGTTTCACCCTATTTCCTGCTTAGGAATTAATGTTGCATTCTGTAGAGAGACTTCTGTGCACTCCATAGACAAGTGATGCCTGCATGCCGTTTATTCAGCCAGCTTCCAAGATTTGCTCATCTGTCATCACAAAAGCACAGTGGAAAGTCTGGCTCTGGCAACGTTTACTGATTCTAGTCACGGATATCTTCCATGTTTAACTTTTTGTGTGTCAGTAGTACTTGGATGACGAATTCCCTTCAGTGAGTCCATTGTATGGCATTTCTTTTTCTTCAGAGCCACAGAAAAAACCAAGCCCTGTCTTTTAGTGTGCATGCCCTGTGATGCCACCAGGACCTTTCAGTCGCCTGGCAGTTGTTAAAATGGTTATTTACCTGTTTGGGGAAAAAAAGAGCTTTATGTGAGATTAGGGCTATTTTAGCTATTTATTTACTCAGATTTTTTGTAACATTTTCTGTTTTCTTTACAGAGCAGTTTTGTTACTTGGATTCTGTCCTGAATCTGTTCCTTATGGACATTCTTTGACCTTGTTTCAAATTCCTGTTTTTGTCAGTTACTTCTAAATTGATTTGAATCTTAACTTTTGGATACTTTTCTTCTTTGCTAGAGGAGACACACATTTGAATATGCTATACTTGCACTTCTGGGATTTCAAGTAAGCAATTTTGGAGATGTTAGCAAAGGTCTAATCTATTCCACGTGTGTATAGATTTAAAGGATTTCTGTCATAGTCTATTGTTTTGTAAATTGTCAAGTTTAACTAAAGGAAAGGATAAAATACCCAGCAAAGCATGTAGAAACAGAACTTTCTTGGCTACTAAGGAGGTATAAAATTCTTTGGAAAAGAACACACTCTGTTACTGGATGCTGTCACAGTTTCATTTCTACCTTTATTTGTTCTCATTAACTTCTGGATGCAGCCTTAGCAAAGTTGCAGCATAGAAGCCCTTATCTGGCTCATTATTTTTTGTTCTTCTCCATTGTTTCTTCCTGTGGGCTTCTGTTATCTCTAGGCCACATTTTAGCACTAATTTAGTAAATTCTCCAGTGCATTCTTTACTGTTTAGTTTTAATAACCCCTAATTAACCACTAGGTCCTTGAGGACCTTTGCTTGTGTCAAACTCTTGATATAAAAAAAGTTAGCAACCAATTGTTGATTGGATAGTTTCCATGGGAGCATGGATTAAAGATAGCAGTGCAAAATTACAGGCTGATTAAAAATATTTTAAAAAATCCCTCTGACATGCTTTTTAATCTTACTAACTAAAGATTTGCAAATTTTTCAGCTTTCCTCTTGTACTACTTTGCACACTTAAAGACCTTTCCTCATTGATTGAATTGGTATTTACTGGCTGTTGTAGTGTCTTGTTGCACGGTGCATTTATTGCTGGGAAGGCCACACAAGATCACAGGTCTGAGGGCCTAGAGAGCTAATGAAGTTACCAGTGGTAGAGGGGCAGAGCTGGGGTGAAGAGGGGGCTGAATTGCCTAACATACACGCCCTAATTTCTGCACCGATGTTCTGCGTGAGCAAAATGAATGTAATTTGTAATGGAATCAAGAAAGGATTTAATGTGTGTTAGTCTGTCGGGGAGTTGGGTGGGCTCTGGTGAGGTTTGGCAGCACAGTGTGCAGCAGGCTTGGAAAGCAGAGTAGGGGGACGTGGGCCCATTGTACACACACAGAGTTAAATCCCTGTGAGTTAACGATAGAGCTTTGGTCTAGTGTTCCAGGGAGCTGGAAAGCAGAACTAGAGAGCCCTGCTTGCTCAGATCCATTTCAGGTGGTGTCACTCAGCACTAGGAGGGAAATCGGAACCAGAGGGCTGCAGGTGTCATCATGTGCTAATTAGTGTTTATGAATATGCAGCACACCTGCTGTTGTCTGCTGTGCTCTTGGCAGAACTTGGGGGTAGGAATCCGGCTTTTCCTGGAGTTAAAGGGAGGCATGAGTGACCAGATCATTGCATTTGTGTAAGGCCTTGTGGAGGGCTGTTGATAGGAGTTACGTGTTTAGGTAGCTGGTGCAAGCTTCTTGCTGTGGGGTCAGGTTCTCACTGCTCATTGAGACCTCTGCGATTCTGCTTTATGCTTGGTCTCTTCTGCTTCAGCTCTCCCAAGTGCTGTGCCCTCTGCACAGGTGCCTATCTCCTGAGAGCTGAAGCTATGGGTTACTGTATGTAGTGTGGAAGCATATAATATTTTTGTAGCCTTGCTGAGCTTTAAACCTTTTGCCATGTATGACAAATCTGTGCTGACTTCTGGTGCGAAAAATCTTGTCCAGTTCTTTAGAGTATGGACAGGTCGCTGACGTGTTGCCAGAGGTTGGATTTAATTTTTAAACTGATTTATAGACAATTATCTATTTTCTTGTATGATGTCCTGTTCTTGAGGTCATTGGGACCATTGCCTATCATGGTATTTTGTAAATACCTTTCTGTGTCAGGTCATGAGAGTTTCCTGTGTTATCTCCTTTTGCAGAATGAAAAATCTTGGAACTCAGCAGGTAAGAAAAATTAAATAAATAGCTAGATATGTTGTTAAGCTTAAAAACCAAAATATCTGCAAAACCAGAGAGTAACACCACCATTGTAGACATAGCAGACACCCAGTGGCAGAACCACAAGATTCCTGTTGTTCTCAGGCTGCTGTGGAATGAAACTCTTCTGTGTAATCCTGTGGGCTCCTGGAGAAGATTCTTTCATTGCCTTTGGAGAAATACTTAAAAACCCAAAGAAGGAAAATAAAAATAAAGTGAAATTAGCTGGAATTCAGGAAGTAGACCTGTGGCTGTCCTGTAGCATAGTGCCTTGAACAAAGGCTTTATCTAGTTTTCAGACAACTGCATTAAGCTTGTTACTACCGTATTATCTGATACTTGTGTGGTTGAGGTGCTGGGTACAAAATTGCCAGGAGCATGATACGTTAGTGTTACAGATCTTCCTAAAGATTGTTGACAGGCATGGGTTAAAATCAGGTTAAAATAAATTCCACCCAAGAAAGGATCTCAAACTGCCCTAGGTCTAGCCTGATAACTTCCACTGGCTATGATATCAGTGACTTGATGGGGAATACATAGATACGTGTATCTTTAGCTACGTCTAGAAGGCCTGTGTTCAGTGTGGCAGGGATAATTGAGAAGGGCGAATACAGTAAAAGGAGAAGCAGGCCGTGGAGACCTGCTGAACATCTTTAATCAAGTACTGTCATTGCACTACTTCAGCTCCACTAAAGTGGAAAGAACAGGAGTTGTGGGGGCATTACAGAGTTAAATCGGGCATCTGGAATGATGGTGGGCTCACTTAAATGGTTCTGATAGGCATTCCACATATTACATGAGACCATAGACATTTAGATGGTAAAATGTGATTGTCCTCTAATTCCTATATCAAGTAATAGGAAAAGCAGCACAAATCTTGAGTAGCTGTGTGCCATCATCTACTTTTTTATATGATCTTATGGGTTGTTATAAACTGGTGTGTAGGAATGCAAATAACAAGCAGATTTCCCCAGCAGTGGGGAATCAGCTCCTTTGCCCACTCAGTTATTTAGATGGAGATAGCAAGATCTGGGGCATCAGCCAATCCTTAGGACTAGCTGTTGTTTCCTGGACAGGATGGTGCCAGTTGGCAGCATCTTCTTGCTTTCATACAGAGCAGCTGCTCCTGGCATCAGCTGGCTTTCAGCAAGTAGGGGAGCCACAGTGGTGGTCTTGCTTGGGACAGACTGGCAGACTGTGAAATACTGCCCATCTGGGGACAAGCTGCTGTTGATCAGATCTCATGGGGAGCGTTTGACTTCACTGTCCTTGCTGCTCTGTGTTGTGGCCCGGTAACAGATGTCCCATTGCTGATGTAGGCCGAGTGGTTGCGTTAAGACAAGGCTGTTCTGAATTTGCACTTGCTCAGGACAAGGAAACAAAACAAATCCTGCTTTACAGAGGTGAGTAATTTACTTAATCAAGCTCATTATCCTAGGCAGAGTTTGCAGAAAAGGGCATAGGAGGGATTGCACTGGAGACAATCAGGTGTCACTTTAGAAATGTAAGCATCCAGCTCTGGTTGTATGTTACTTGAGCTGTATGTTCTGCTTGAGCTGGGTTAAGAACTTGGGCTGATGAGGAGCTGTGATGGTTGAAATGAATTCATTTGGTATATGCACTCAAAATTCTTACGAATATATACAGACAGAGAAAAATAGCAGCCATGTCCTAGAAAATTAATTGTTTCATAGAAAAGACTATATTGCAGTACTAGAAAAAAAACATGGCTATGAAGATGTGTCTGTGATATAGTGAAATGGTGATGGTAACATTTTGCAATGATGCATAACTTCTCCACAAGCTGTGGAAATTCTTGATGATATGGAAAGGGTGGAATAATTGGATTAGAGCATACTTGAAATAATGAAAACTGGGGGTCTAGCACCTTATTCCCACTCTTCAAAGGCTTTCTTGTAGATGCTGTTGCAAAAAGGTTATTTAAAGAAACTTGAGGCAGTGCAAAGTTTTTGGGGAAAAACCCAACAACCAATAGTTGAAGTAAAGCACTAATTATTCTGTTCTCAGCACAAAAATCATTAATAGCACAGTGTCCCCTAAACAGCTGTTGAAAACAGAGACTTAAAAGTGCTTGCTATGGCAGTAGTGTGCAGTTTGGTGATGATTAGAGAGGGTTTTCAAGAGTAAATAAAATGTTGGATGCAACTTAAGGCAGACAAATACAAGCAAACAGGCTTTGATGAAAAACTGGAAGTTCCCATGCTCTCAAGTGACTATCCCCTACATAGAGTAGTTTGTGGATTCTCTCTGCCATAAAACAGTGGCTGGAAAGAGCAATTTTGACAAACTTCAGTGAAAAAGAACTGGCAGTTTGATTTCCTGGTGCAGTGCCAAGTTCATTAGATGGAATCGTGAACAAATAAGAAGTAAAGCTGAACTTTAAATGGGAGAACACAGCATGGAAAAAGTAAGAAAACTTAAAAATGAGGAAGTGCGTATGTTTGGTGTCGTTTACAGAAAAGTGCAAGTGGGAGGTTGCCAAACAGCAACCAGCCTGTTTTTTATGGTTTTGATTTTAATGAAGTGTAGCTATTTCGGATACAAACACCCCCTCTGCAGGATGTTTAAAGGGGATTCCCACGCGATCCCCTTTGATTTTTTAAGGTTAGGTTTTTTAGCCTTACGGCTGTTGTCTTTCCCTCGCCATGCTACCAAGATTGGAAAGTGGGAAACCCCGCCACTGACCTGTTACTGCCGACCCCCGTGCCCCTGGGGCGCTGGTTTTCTTTGCGGTGGTGCTGGGGCAGGCACCGGATGGCACCGTCTGTGGGTTGTACGAGTGGGCACCGTCGTCCTGGGCGTAGATCTGTCCGAGAGAGAGATTGCCCCACGTATAGGGCACAGAAAAAGTCGCTTTCATTAAAAGCAAAGGGCCAGTCCAGGACGCAGCTCTGGGACAACTCCCGGCTCCCCGGGGGGAGGAGGAGCCGGGGCCGGAGCCTGCCGGGGGCGGGAAGGGGCGGCAGGTTTGGGATGAGGCGGGAGGAGGAGGAGGAGCTGGAGCGGCAGGAAGGGTGTTTCCCTGCGCAACTCCCGGCTGAAGTGACTCAGACAGGAAACTCCCTGCCAGGCGCGGCCCAGGAGCGGAGCCGCCGGGCCGACGCGACCCTCGGCGGCCGGGCCGAGCGGAGCCCCCGGGCGGGCGGACAGACAGACAGACGGGCTCCTCCCGCCGCCGGGCAGCGCCGTTCCCGGGAGCCGGCGGAGAGCGGGTGAGCAGCGCTTCCCGGGGCCCGCCCGGGTGCCTTCGCCCCCTTCCCCGGATTTGGGCGCTTCATCTGCGGGGCCAGGCGGCTCCGCGCCCCCGCCGCGCCCCTCTCGCTGATAACCGCGAGCCTCGTACGCTTATTTGGGGTCTGTTTGTCCCGCCGCTCGGTATCTTGTGCTTCTCAGAGCTGGGAGGTGCCGGCGGCGCCGCGGGGGTCCCGCTGCTCGGGCGGTGCCCCGGGGCCCGGAGGGCAGGGTCGTGCGGAGTCTTGGCCGGGCGCTGCGGGCAGCGGGCAGGCGGCCGTGGCCTCAGCCGAGTCAGGGTCCCTCCGCGGTGGTTACCTGTAAGCCACTTACGGTTTTTATTTCTGGGTGTAAAGGTTTAGCTTGTTCTTTCCCATGTGTGGCCCGTGTGTCTGCAGCACTCGGGTGGTCAGAGTTCTGCCTCCTAGGCTGTCCTGGAGCAGGCTAGATGGGGAAAAAATAAAAGTAAAAAGCCCTCTGCAGGTTCATCCCCCTCTTCAGAGGAAGGGAGTGATCTACAGTGTCTGTCTAAGGACGTGGAATAACTTCCTCAGGAGGAACTTGAGAATCATCCAGTTAAAATAACTATACTGTAATGACAACAGCACTATAGGCTTGAAAATCCCCAGATGGATGGTCTGCTATCCCATCCCTCCCCTCTAATGAGCAAAGATGAAGAAAGACATGCACTTCATCTTTCTGAGTATTCCTATACTTCAACATCATCTCTGCTATTCGTTTTTGCCTTTCAGTAGGCTCTCATTGCCTTGATTTTTATTCCTGCGCTGTTTGATGGCAGGTTGGAGTAGCATTTAGACATGTAAATGGTTGTTTGTGCCAGGAAGGCTGTTGGGAGGAAGTTGTCTTTGTGGGATGCAGCCAGTCTGCCTGAAGTGCTGGCTGGAGAGCGTGTATTGGAGGAGGAGGAAAGCTAGCTGGAGGAATTTCTTCTTAATTAAAAGGTCATACCAGGCTTTTCTGTAAACTGTGGGAAATGGAAAGCTTAGGCTAATGAGCGACTCCAGTCCTTATTACATTCCAGTTACTTATTTGGCATAACTTTATTATAATAAGCTTACCGAACATGTACATATGCAGTATTGTTGGGCAGTGTTTTTTCAAAATTGAATTTCTAATAATACTGTAATGCAATTCTGCAATCTCTGAATTATGTTTTTATTAATTGTACTTAAACTGTTTAATGCTCAGAGAACATCTGAGCTGTGATAGAAAAAGCATTGCTGTTCCTTACTTAAGTTGTGATTCTTGACTTCATTTAAGTCCCACTTTTACCTTTAAAGAACTTTTTTTTTTTACTTTTGTAAACACAGAGTTTCTCCTGTTCTAATGTAAAAGGCTCTTTAAGCTTTCCCAGGCAACTGGTCTGTGAAGTCTGGTTGGTGTAGGCAGCCAGTTGTCTGTGTAGCTGCCAGGAGCGAGGAGGAGGAATTTGGAAGAAGTCTCTACAGCATTGGGAAGGCTTAACCCCAGTATCATCAAAGCTTGCTTGGCTTGCCCTCTATAAAGTGTACATCAGTCTTTCTTTGTAGCAGCATAGAATTATTTTTCTTTTCTTTTTCTTTTTTTTTTTTTCTTTGATAGGAACTGTGTACTTGATGGAATATCTCTAATGTGCTTTGGTTGTCAAAGCTAGTTTATTCATTCTGAGAATAAACCTCTCAGAGTCTTAGAAAAACACTCAAATACTCCCACCCCCCAACATGCCTGCTTGAAGATGGGAAAGACTGTGTTTTATTTACAGGTCTTGGGTTTGTCAGTTTCTTTTGAGGGTCCTAATGCGGAGAGTGGAGTGGTGTTTGGAATATGTTCAGCTCTGCTAGTTTAAAATTTCTTCCTTGAAAGGTATCATGGTATTTAAACTTAAATAGAGCCAAATTATCTAAGATGTTAAAAAAAAAATAAAAACAGAACTATATTATAAAAAAGGGAATGTTCCACAAACAATGCAGACTTTTCAGGTTTTAACTTCTGAATATGTGACTTATAAAAAATGCTCATAGTCCTTTAGTGATGTACCTGTAATATTCAAAGCATTCATTAACAAAATTCTTGTTTCTTCAGTTTGCCTCAGATGGAAATTGTCCCCTGGGCTTAAACCAACAGATTCTCTTGGTCCATTATGCTGACTTTATAGTGTAATTAAGTAATTATCAGTTATCTGTTCCAGCTATGTGTTCCATGTTAGATGTTTGTCTGATATACTTCTTAAGTTTTGATTAGTGCTTTGTTTATTCATTTTGGGAGGGAATTGTCTTGGAAGGTGACTTGTTCCTGAGGGTAGGTTTTAAAACCTTGTTGTAACTCTCTTGTCAGAATAATCTGATTTTTATTTTAAAATTTGTTTCTCAAAGATTTCCAAGATATTCAGGTTGAGGTGGAAAATTCAGAGTGGTTGGAATTGAGCTGCAAGGTTGGAACCAAAAAGATGGAAGAAAAAATCCCCACAAAGCTCTTTTTTGTGGAAACAGTTGTATTCATCCTCTGGCCTGAAAGCTGCTAGAATTGCTTGCAGTGGTATACACGAGAAAATTAATTTCAATGTAATTTCCATGCCTAATTATGTGCGTATCAAGTGGGTTTAACTTCACATTTTTCATTTACATAGTTTTTGCCCTGTGTTCTCAGGGCACGTTCTTCAAGTGGTTCCTTTGCTGTACCAACCAGTAAGGTAAACTTGAATGCTGGGCAGCAGGTTTTACCCTGGTGAGTCGGAAGTCAGCTGGGCGATTGGCTTCACTGCTCTCGAAACAGTGACTGTGTCAGCTTCTGAATTTCCACTGTTTATACGTTTTTAAATAACTGCAGCTACTATGGCAAGCCCCAACTTAATAAACAATTATGCTTGAACCAGGTTAAGTGCTTGTTTACCTAGGGATGCTGCAGGAGCTTGGCACAACCCAGGCGTGAATGGCCAGTGAAGTGGTTGGAGGTGGATCCATCCATGCGCGTGGGAATGTGGTTCATTTAAACAGTCCTGAGCTTCCCTGTGAACATGTTCTCAGGGATGAAGGCAAAGAAGGAGTAGTAAATGTAACAGATTTGTAAATTTTTGACCTGTAGAATGTATACTTTGTTACAAGTGGCCTCTGGCAGACCTTACTCTTGAAGGGCATCCTAGTACTTTTTGGCTACATTGTTATTTGAATATACAACAAATAAAAGCCACCTATCCTTGTCCTGGCTTTTATGCAGAACTGAGACAGTAACATGAAAGAAGGACATTCCAACATGGTGAAATATGACTGTATAACTACAAAAACTCACTGAGAGCTTGGTAATTGTGCTTTATATTTTAAGCTACATACGTCAGTTCAGGATTCTTCTTTACTGCACATCTGCCCTTAGAAGCTGACATTAGTAGTGCTCGGGGACACACTTTGCTGTGTAATACCGATAACAGAGTGCGTATTGATTTGCTTTGTTAAAGCGTAATTCCATTAATCCACATCACTGCCTTTCTGGTGGTAAAATTAATGTGTGATGCATTGATGAGACTTGCTACAAGAAGACAGAGGTTGCAAAATAGCAGTTAATCTTTCTATCTCTTGGCACCAGAAAAGTTATAAGATCTTTTGGGTAGCTCCTTATCTCTTGTAAACACACTGGCAAAAATCCTCAAGCTTGTTTTCTTTGTAAGACTTAAAAGATTTTCTCTGTGTTAGTATGTACTGTTTACTATCTACATCTATTATGTCTGTAAATATATGTGCACTCACAAATGTGTGTATTTGTGAAGAAAATCCTGTATTCACAGTTCAGTGTTTTGGCGGAGAAGTGGCTATCTTGGATTTAAACTGTAACAAGTAGAGTTGTGGTAAAGTTTGTTATGGCACAAATAATCATCAGGCATTTGCCATCTCAGAAGAAACCCCCTTTCCCTCAGGCAGACCGTCAGCAGACAGCAAGTGAATTTATAGCTGTGTAGCCTTTCTGCAGAAAGGCCATTGTGGGAGAGGTGATTTAAGGTTGTGAGCAGCCGAATCGAGCACAGATCTGGCTCGGGGTGTTGGAGAGGGAACCGATCTCCCCAAGCCTTCCCAGCTGGGAGATGGTGGTGGTCCCTGCTCCCGATTAGCAACACTTATGTCCTGCTGTTGTATCCCTTCCCCACATTTTCTGTAGCTGTTTCATTCTGCCAGACCTCTGCTCCTGCTCGCAGGGACCACAGCAGGGCATCAGTCTGATAGCCTGGTGAGCTCGGGGAGGACTCTTGGGGTGGAAATTCCTTCATTGCTAAATTAGGACTTAGCGAACTGTGCTCTGCTGTAGATTTGCAGCCCTCCTAGTCATGCTGTGAGGTCCCAGTTATACTCTTCTCAATGACTACAGAGAAGTAAACGTGAACATGGTATTCTTTAACTGGGTGGTTGTTCTGTGGTTCTCTCTGTGTGTGTTGCCAGGACAGATGGTCTGGCATAGGCAGAGCTTAAAGTGAGTGTCCTCCACAAAAGGGGAGGTTCTACCTGTTAACTTTACTAAAGCTTTTCTTATTTCAAGTAATCAGGTAACACATGTGGAATTGGCACTTCTATTCTTGCTTTCATCAGAGGTAAATGCCAGGGCAGCAGGCTGTGGTGCCCTCCTTTTCCTGGTTTGTGAGTGCTCCTAGCTTACAAAGTGCTTATTTGTGGTATGAACTTGTATTTCTCTTTACTTGAACCAGATACTGGGAGATTTTCTCAGTTTAACAGTCTGTCTTTCAGCAAGCTTTTCACATGGCTGGTTTTTGCAGGTTTGCTTTCCAGCAGTGTTGGTCAGGTGGTAATAGAGTGACAAACTTTTTAAAGCCAATAATTGCTCATTTGGAGGAAAAAAATGCCATTCTTCCTCCCCTCCTTCCACTGAAAGGCATCTTAAGAATTCAGGCAGTGTATAGACTTATGCTTACTAGATGACACTCTGCAAATGATTAGCAGGGTTGAGTCTCAGTAATGTTCTTATGAATTACTATATTCTAAAGTAAAAGAAAAAAAATTAAATGGTGCTTTTGATTTTAGAAACAAATAGTCATATTTAAAAACCAGTTCTCTGGTTTTGTTAGGACATGAATCTCAAGAGTTGACATGCTAAGTAGTGATTGCAGCTGTGCAAATGACACAAGGTACTTTTGGAGATACTTACTTTATGCACTACACCTGTACAAGAGATATGTTTTCAGGGTTTAGATAAAAATATGTTAGTGCTGTACTTCACTTTAAAATACTTTAAATCTGATAGGGACATGGACACTTTGTTGTCAGGAAGTAAAAATGCTGTTGACCTAAAGCTGTTTATAGCCTTCTTTGAGTATAGCTCTAATTATTTTGAGTTGGTTCAGTGATATAAAATCAAATAGGAGAGTACATTGAATTATGCATTCTGAGTGTGAAGTTCAGGAAAACTGTCATGACACATGGCTCAAGACAGATGTGAGTGCTTGTCAGGTGATATCTGAAGTAAAGCTTTGGACGAATTTTCACAGAAACTGCATACTTTCTTGTATAAAATATTACAGGTGATGAGCTCTTTCAGAGGAAAAAGAGAGCCTAAGAAACTAAAATTTATTTCTGTTGTCTCTTCTACCCTGTCCTGTGGTATTTCCTTAGTTTTTTTTTACTAGAACTATTAAACCATGACTTCTTGTCTGATTCATCCTCTTCTCGCAGAAATGCACACAGTGGTAGATTTTTCTTTAGCAGCTTCTGAAGCCTGTTGGTTTTGTTCTTGTTTTCTTTTTAAATACTGTAATTTTGCAAAATTGTACATTACTATTGTACTGATTTAGATATTAAATAAAAAGCTACTTTTAAACAGGGATAATACAAATTTGCCTAAAATGTCTTCCTACTTACTTTTCAGATGAAGCTGTGTAATTTTTTTTAACTGGAGGTGGAGAATGTTGTATTGTTGATTGACCAAGTACTTACAGGTATAGAGAATGAGTGGGAATGACAGCAGACAGTCTCTATTTCAGAGTCATTTTTATTGAAGCCTTTGTTCAATTTTTAAACTCGAAGTAAGGCAACACTGAAGCCAGAGCTTCAGCTGCAGGCTTGCTTTGAAAAAACCCACTGGATATAATTAATGCCTGTCGTGTCTTTGGGGGACATATGCTGCAAGATGGAGCTGGGTGCAAAATGCAGAGGCACTGTGGAAGGGAGACCTGGGGGGCTGCCCCTGCCTGGACAGCTGCCCCCAGCCGTGGTGTGGTGGGTGTGTCCTTTCCACAGGCACGGGTGTTCCCAAGCAGACTCCCCTGAGAAGCTGTAAGACTGACCCTGGAGCAACCGTCTCTGTAAGTGGGCTAAAGGAGAGAGTGCTGTCCTCCCCTCCCCTGAGAAAACAATGTTGTTTTTCTTTATTTCTCTCCAGTGTTGTGAAATGAAAGTACAGAACTCACATGCTTTATCAGGAACTGTAGTGATAGGACAAGTAGTAATGGGTTCAAACTGAGAGAGATGGAGTTTAGCTAAAAGATATGGAAGAAGTTCTTGACCATGAGGGTGGTGAGGCCCTGGAACAGGTTGCCCAGAGAAGCTGTGGGGATCCCATCCCTGGAAGTGTTCAAGGCCAGGTTGGATGGGACTTTGAGCAACCTCCTCTAGTGGAAGGTTTTCTTGCCCATGGCAGGGGGGTCAGAACTGGATGGTCTTTAATGTCCCTTTCAACCAAAGCCATTCTATGATTCTAAAGAAACAAGTTTGTCTATGGCTGAGGGGTTTTGTTGTTGCCTGGATGGAAATCTGAAGACTCCAGACTCTTGTCTGTCTCTCCATCTTTGTGGCTCATCTCTGTTACCTGTAACATGACAGTTCTCCATTCACTGGGGTGCTCAGCTCCCCATCCCCAGCTCCTTTCAGCATATGCACACAGGTGTGCTCTCCTTGATTAAACTACCAGCACTCTCTTTACACCGGACACAAAGGGCAGCCAAGGAAACTCATGCTAAGCAATCTGTGGTGGACGACTTCATCCTGAGCTATGCCAGGCTCATTCCATGTGAACTTGCTTTCCTTTCTGCTTTCTGGGGTTATTGCTCTTGCTGCTTCCTTTCTCATTCTTTGCAGAGTGTTCACACTGGGAGTGTTAGCTTTGCTAAGAAGTGAGAGAGCTTTTCACAACTGCTGAACATGCAGTAGGTGCTCTGCTTCAGTGCTTAGTTTATGTGCTAAACTTCAGTCTTGTTCAGAGCACTGCTGTGCAGCATTGCTTCCTACCACCCATGCAGCAGCAGGATCAGGAACAAGTGCAGAAGAAATGCTTGTTGAGAACAGCTGCAGGAGAGAGCAGCATCAGCAGAATGCAAAAATGGCAGCAAACTGAGAAGATTAAAAAGGGGTGCAGAGGAGTGAACTGGATGAGAGGAAAAGAACACAAAAAGCAGAAGGGGAGTGAGTTGGTCAAAAAGGTGAAACGGTGCAACTCAAAGATGTCATACTACAGAGTATTAATAGGATAAGGCAAGTAAGCGTAGCAGGACAGGTCTCAGCACACCTAACCTAGAATGAAACAATGCTTAAATCTCTAACTTGATCGCAGTCTGGAGAGAGGCCAAATATTACAGAGGGGGATTCATTCTGTGCATTAGTTAGTTCACTCAGAACAAACTCAATTCTGTGAGAATTAATTAGTAAATCAGCAAAAACCCTCTCAACCATCTTGCCCCACCAACAGCAGAATTTTTTTTTTATTTTACATTTGTGACATATCTTGGGCTTCAGACTTAGGTTCACAGATAAAGCAAACCAAGCAAAACACCTGTGTGAATTCTTGTAGCACAAGTGCCATTACAGAGGGGGTTGCATGCTGCAGGACAAACTACAGAGACAGTGCAGAGAGGGTTGCATGCTGCAGGACAAACTACAGAGACAGGCCCTCCCCCCTTGTTCATCTAAGAGGGATACTTCTGGAGCAAATGTCAGAGGCTTAGGCTCCTCCTATGCCATTGGAATGGATTCTCAAATAAAATAAGTGGAATGAACAGAACTAATTTTTCATTTTTGAAATGTGTGCATCCTCCACTTGAACTTCCTCTAGAGAGATAGCATTTCACCCTATATTTTAACGTAAAAAAGTTGTGTCTCTCTTCCAAAACTTCAAGATGTGGAATGACGCTGCAGATGCATAGTACTGGCCAGGCTGCCCTTTGAAATACCTGGTTGTTACTTGCTGCATCATCATCCACTGCAGATGCTGCTGCTGTAGAATTAGTATGTGCCCATCCATGTGCTTCTGCTGACTTCTAACACGGCAGGAAAAGATAAATTCACTCTCGTGGCGCCTTGCTAGCAAATATATAGTGACTCCAGCCTAGTGCTGTGGTACAGTAGTACTAGGGTTGCATTATGCTCCCTAGTTGTGGGAGAGTTTTCTTACTGATGCTGTAAAAAGGAGTAGCTACTAGACCTACACCTGGTGGCAGGCATCAGGAAAGGCAATTCTGGACTGCCATGACTCACCAGTCTTGATCTAGGCTTCATCCAAAGAGCCTGAGACTCCCCCATTCATAACCTGCTGTGATGACAGTAGAGTGTCAGATCTTCCTTTTATTGGCAAGTGCTTGAATTCGTCCAGGATATTGAAAGGGAAGTTACTTGACAAGCATAACTGATTGTCCTCTGAGTCCTGGTGGTCAATGTGCCAGCAAGCCATTTCTGCTGCATGACAGCACCATTAGCAGTGGTGTCCTTCTGACCTTGATTGTCCTGTGGGAGGAATGGTACTGACTCCCTGAAGTGTGGCTTTTAGGTTGCATTAATGCTGCTGCTGTTGCTTACTGATACTGCCCAGAATTCAGTTTTTCAGGTGATAAGACCAATGAATCACTGAGCGCTTTAACCTTGTTTGCAGAGGCATAGGCATTGCTTGTGTAAAGAGATGGAAGGGATGGGGATTGCATGTTGGGATGTTTCCTTGCAGGGGACAGCAGCTGGACTGGTAGCAGTGTGGATTGCATGAAAAATTCACATGTAACTGAACACAAGGAGCTTTTAATTTAGGAAGCTGAGATTTTCCTAAAAAAAAAAATAAATAAATTTCCATGCTATTAGCCTCATGTTTTTCCCCCAGTCTGTGCCTGCTTTTGGAAGCCTGCTTTCCTCCCTGTGTTGCCTTAGGTTTTAATTTCTATATTTTTCAAATCCTGTACTGCCTAGTGTGTAACTCTGAAGTTTCTTGTAGCTTGTTAGCTGCTCTCTTAGGCCAGATAGACATAACAAAGCCTCTCTAAGCTTGCTGTTCAAGGACACTCGGGCTGTGCTAGGCCCAAAAGGTGTAAACTAGGACCAAGAGAGAGGTGGAGAAATTGAAGAGAGCTAAAGTTTTAATTAGTGAATTTATGCTGATATGCAAATGGACCAAACCTATAACAGTGTAAACAACTCGTGACTTGTTGTCCATCTTGGGGTCCATTTTATGGAAGCAGCCTCTGGCTCCCCAGGGTGTGCCTTGAAGGCCCTTCAAATAAACACCTACCTTTTATCCCCTTACTCTTGTCTAGTCTCTGTTTCTGGGTGGCTGGGTGAAGGCATCACCTGCACTGACCCAACAGCAAGGCAAAGCAGTTAATGTGAGCCACATCACCCTGTAGGAGTCTAATACTAAATTAATTGTTTCCATTATATGGCCATTCTTCTGGGACTCACTATGATGTTTGGATGGGATAATTCAGTGCTGGAATTTTTTTCTTTTTTTCACATATTAAGCCTTTTTAAAAATTCCAATTGCAGATGTATTTTTGAAAGCTTAACAGTATGTCAAATGTGTTGCACAAAGGACTGTCAGCTGCTGTTTGCTTTCTTCTGTCTTTTACTTTAATCAGGCAGGCCAGTAAACGATGTCAAAAGCATTTTTCTTTGCTCCTTCAGCTTATGCAAATCTGTTGCTTAGAAACGAAAGGGAGCTCCAGTCCCAAAAGGAACATCTTAGGCTGATCCACTTGGCAAAAAGGCAGATTGTGCTGTCCAGAGCACAGAAAAAGAGCATTCAAACAGAGAAGATCTGTCGTGTTGCTGTTCTCTGAAGTGCTTTAGCTATCAGGATGTTAAAATGTTTTCCTCTCAGTCTGAATTGATAGGTAAGCAGTTGAACGGCTGAGGTGTTTGAAATTTAATTAAAATAGAGCTAAAAGGGAGTTTTTGAGAGAGATCTTGGAGGTTTGAAATAAAAATCAATATTTTAGTAATTGCTGTGCTATTATTGGAAGAGAGAATCCGTTCCTTTTGTTCTCTTCTCATTACAAGGGCCCTTGGTGATTGGAATCTCATGGTTTAACTTGAGTAGGAACATTACACAGAATATTGAATCAAATTTTCGTAATAGAAAAATGATTTAATTGATTTTCTGCAATCCAGTGGCATAGAAGAATGACACAATGGGACAGAAGAAACCTGAAAATGTTGTGTTGCTATAGGGATAAAACTTAGCTTCTGCTGCTGTGCCGACCAATTCTATTCTTGTGGGAATGCTGTCATTAGTTGCCATGGAATTTACTGAGGTGGTCCTGGAGACCCCAGTTCAGCAGGCCAGTCAATCATCTCCTTAAATATACTTTCATTTGAATTTCTTTCCTTCAGTGTGTGGACTATGGAATATCTTTGCTTCTCTTTTTTTTTTTTTTTTTTTGTCAATAATATGCTTCTCTTCTCCCTCTTTAACTGCAGTACATAAAATTTTCCCTAATTTTCATCAGAGAATTCTGTGCTTTTAAGTAGGGTAAGATTTGATTTATTTATTTGTCGAGTAGGTGACGGGGATTCCCTGACCGGGAATAGAGAGAGAAAGAGAAGAGGCTGCTTTGCTCTTTAAGTTGTTTATTTCACCCGAAGGTGAAGTCCGAGGGCAAATAGTCCAAGCAGAAGCAGCAAAGAAGCCTTAGCAGCAGAGTTCCGCAGCAGCAGCATTCCTATTCTATGCTATTCCTATTCTATTCTAACACACCAGGATATACATTATATTCATTAATTAACCAATCAGTATAGAACACAATTCTAATTCTACTTCTTCTAACCTATCAAAACTTAATTCTATTTGATGTTAATAGTTGTAACTCTTACACAAATCCTACATAGATTTTACGCATATGATCTCTATCTGTTCTTTTTGTTTAGGTACACAATTTATCTAAAAAATACTAGTAATGTAACAATGTTTATGTTTTGTCTAAGACAGGGTACTCTGTGAAAGGTAGCACTGCTGTACTAAAGAACTAGGTTTAAGGTCTTCTTAACTTGACAAATACAGTTTGTCAGTGTATAAGGCACTTAAAATATATTTCTACTGAAAACTGAAGTTTATACTTCTATTTTATATTTGTGTGACTCAGCTTCTAAAGTGATTTTAGTTCAAATCCATGGTCTGATTTGTTTCTGGGCCTGCAGAACAGAAACCCGGAGAGGCTTGCATTCCAACATTTATTTATGCAAAAGACATTTGAAAATTATTTATTAATATTTATATTAATATATAATTATTTATTTTAGGCAAAACCACTCATGTGGATACATATTTCATTAATGGATTGCACGGCAATTTTAATCTTCAGTAGCCATGATACTATATTTTAATCTAAGATTCAAAGATTCTGCTTTNTAACAATGTTTATGTTTTGTCTAAGACAGGGTACTCTGTGAAAGGTAGCACTGCTGTACTAAAGAACTAGGTTTAAGGTCTTCTTAACTTGACAAATACAGTTTGTCAGTGTATAAGGCACTTAAAATATATTTCTACTGAAAACTGAAGTTTATACTTCTATTTTATATTTGTGTGACTCAGCTTCTAAAGTGATTTTAGTTCAAATCCATGGTCTGATTTGTTTCTGGGCCTGCAGAACAGAAACCCGGAGAGGCTTGCATTCCAACATTTATTTATGCAAAAGACATTTGAAAATTATTTATTAATATTTATATTAATATATAATTATTTATTTTAGGCAAAACCACTCATGTGGATACATATTTCATTAATGGATTGCACGGCAATTTTAATCTTCAGTAGCCATGATACTATATTTTAATCTAAGATTCAAAGATTCTGCTTTTGCAGACTTGGGAAAGAAGAGAGGCAATGTCAAAGGAAGTTGCTGTTTAAAATACAGACATGCTTCCTCTTTTTCTTATTTTGAGCCTGGGAACATGTACATGCACTTGGAGATCAAATGCATCTATTTAAAAACAAAATGTGTCCAGTGGGCTGCAAAAAGATGCGGGGCATCCCTTCCCAATATCATTTTTCAGTCAAATGAAACTCTATTTTCATCTGCAAAGTCAGAAAATATTCAAAAATTTCTGCAGTCCAGCAATTTTTTGTTGATCGTTGAAACTCCACCTTAATTAACTCACTCTTTGGCATGATCCCTCTCCATATTTATAATATGAAATAATTTTTTTCCACTTATAATGCCAGTGTTGGAGAGCTTTTTGGGTTACATAGAGAATGCTCTTACCAAAACCAATTCCCTGGATGTCCCAAACCACCTCTGCTTTCTTGGGCTGCATTCTTGAGCTAATATTTGCTTGTGTTTTATTGCTGTTGGATGCGTGCTGGTTTCTAGGGCTTACACTGCCCTGGGTGCAGCTGGAGACGGGGTGTGCTGAGCACATCTGCTTGTCCCACTTGCACTCACAGGTCTCTGAATGTTCTGTGGTGACTTCTCCTGCTTGGGGAAAGAGAGAGAAACTGTGTTCGAGCGGGTCAGGCTTTGCTGATCCCAGCTCAGAGCATAGCGTGAGGCCCCTGGCTGCCAGCTGCAGCCCAGAACTGCTGATCCAACCCTTTGTGACCAGGGGCCCCAAACTCCCCTCCCGAGGGCTGGGAACTTGCCCTGCAGTTATGACGACCATAGGATATATTTTTCCTGGACTGTTTCAGACTGTTTGAAGTGTAAGTGTCTGCATTTTGAATGGATGCATGCTACATTTAAACTCAGTTTTCTGTGAGCTTGCAATTAAATGAAGTTAAAAGATGTGGAGAATTTATTTTCTTTTTTTTCCCCTGAGAGGCGTATTTAAGATACTGGTATATTGTGTAGCATAATATCAAGAATGGTGAAGTAAGGCCAGTGTCGATATTTTTCTAACTCTTCTCACCCTGAGATTCAGCAGTGACTCAAATCTTTGCTCATTCAGCTCTTCCCACGTGCCTGGCCAAGTGCCGCCAGAGGTGCTGGGATGTGTTTTGGGGCAGGGAGGGAGAGGGTCTGTCAAAAGAGACAGTAGAAATAGTTGGACTGCTCTGAAGAGTACAGGACTTCAGGAGAGATTTGCTCTGCTGTCACTGCCATGTGTTCCTTCAGGAGCAGATGGGACA
Organism: Platysteira castanea; assembly: GCA_013397175.1. Classification (NCBI taxonomy): domain Eukaryota; kingdom Metazoa; phylum Chordata; class Aves; order Passeriformes; genus Platysteira; species Platysteira castanea. The sequence goes on from VYXC01013167.1 coordinate 833,731, forward strand.
TGCCTCAGTTTACAACACCCTTTTTCAGAGTCAGTCCGAAAAGTGGAATGAATGATTCAAGGGAATTTATTTCATCCAACATGTTTTCATCTACCCTTACTAGCTTGCTGCAGCACTTTATGCCAGGGCAGCATAAAGATGCAGCTGAACAAAAAGACACTTGCTTTGCTCTCAGACTGTTGGGGGCATTCTGGTAGTTCAGCTGAAGTTTAGCTGAAGAAAGCGCGTTCCTTTACGTCACTGTCTCTTTTATACCTTTATTTTTATTAGAGGTTAATGACAGAAGGAAATCATTGTCCCTGAACAGCCAAGCTGTTGCCTAAATGAGATGAACCCTCTCAGCCCTGTGTGGTGAGGCTGGTTGCAGTGTACCCATGTGTAATTCTGGTGTTGGGGGGAGGTATCATCCACAGCATTGACTGCTCACTCAGCTCTCTCCCCTGTGGTGATATCAGCAAAACCCTTCTTTCATTTTCCATGGAAATTTAATTTTTAGGCCACAAGATGAGCATGTGGTAGCAATAGACACCGTTGTGTCCACTGTCTGATCTTTCCAGTATGCAGCAGTATACTAGAAGATGTACTGTAAGGAGCTGACAGCAAAAAACCACCTGGTAATCTGTTTCCAGATTGTTACCTGCTGCAATCCACCATGCTTCAAGAGGGAAGCCTGCTGTCTTATCGCTCTGGTGGTTGTGTGAGGATAAATCCTTAGAGATTTCAAAGTGAGGGTGCTTAGATGTCCTCAGGGTGTCAAACCTCTGAGTGAGTGATGCAAAGGAACAAAGTGCCTGTCAGGTGTGGTATTTAGATTTTAATTATTTGTGTTTATTTCAGGGAAGTTTAACATTGTTACTCCAACTTCCATGAAGTAAAGGAAGAGTTGTCATAAAGTAAATGCCTCTGCTTCCTGTGTCTAAATCTTGTGAATAAAAGTTGGCTTTCACTGTAGCTTTATATTCTCTGCCTTTATTTTTATAACTAAAGGACTGAATTATACTGTTTATCAGTTTTCTGTGGGAATGTCCCCTTGACAGTCTTAGTACAGGTGATAATGACAGTTTGCAAGTAATTTAAATGGCATATGCACTTGTATTCTCTGAAGACTTTCCGTTCTTTCCCTGTGTATTTTCAAGATACTCAGCGTACCTTTCGGGTTTTTTAAAATGTTTTGTGGTAACAGGATACCAACCTCATCATCTCCCTATCTTGTCTAACACAGCCGTAAATAACACTGCATCTGATAACTTTTGTGGTGAAGGGCTTTATTTTTCACCAATAAGTAGATATCACCAAACCCAGTTATTTGAGGTAGAACTTTTATGTTGGGAATCAATGTCTTTTTGAAACTCAGCTGGATAGATTCATAAGACCATTAGAGGACATTTCTGGGAAGTCTTGGCCAGAGGCTAAAAAGGAACTGTGTGGTAATTTCTGCACTTAAAAGAAGATCTCAGTAAGGGTACAGTTACCTAAGTTCATTTGCTGTACACATATTTATTTTTTTTTTAACTTGGTTGTTAGCTACAAGTTATAGCTGTTGGATATGTGTGCACTGCTGCTGAACACGTGTAAGAACTATCTCGTACCAGCAAGCATATTTTTCCTGTTTTAGCTATTTATAGGCTGAGTCCTGCTTAACTCTCACTGAAAGAAAGCTTGTTGTTAGAGCTACTTAACTCTCTAGAATTTGGGGGTTTTTTTTTTACCTGTAAGTTTGAGAACAGAATAGTTTCAGCAATCCTTTCTCTCAGTGATTCTGAAGTAAATGCTCTCTTCTCTATTCTCTGCTTCCTCAGTCCTTACCTTCTGTAGTTTTTATAATTTATTCTGGTCGGTTTTCTATTTTTTTTGTCCAGAACACTTTTCCCCATCACTTGCTCCTGTTCATATTTTCTTCCAAATAATCTGAAGCTTCAAGAGGCCCAAAAGAGCATGGCTGAGAGATGCATGCTGGCTGTTTTCTGATATGCTTGGAATTAAGAATATAGATCTTCTGCAAAGACTTAGACATTATTCTGTAAGGATGAAGATTTGGAAATGGTACTTCTACTGGGACTGACAGTTATCTCCTCTAAATACCAAAGCAATGTTGGTAACAGGGCACTGCTTACCACACAGTTGCATGGCTGAGAGCAATGGTACAGAATTATGACATTTAAAAAAGATTGCCAACTCTTTTTTTGTGAATATTTTCAATAATAATCCAGTTCTGAAGTTAAATCAAAATGTAAACAATGCTAGAGGAACTTCCTTTTTTTGGCTTGGTTTTTCACATGGACAGAATGTGAGAGAGGCAGCTCAGTGAGCTTCTCCACAGCACAAGCCCTTGTGAGCAGGTCAGGGCCATGTGGTGCTCATCTCCTTCAGAACTGAAGAAAAAGAGGGATATCCTAGTTTAAGCTAGTCTGTGGCCTTTCACTAACATACTAAAAAACCCCCAAACCCTGGAACTGATATCTCTGATCCTTGGACATGGTGGGACTTGGTACTGTAAGGCTGAAGTTTGTTTAGAGATAGGGATTTTCTTGTTTTGACATCTGGAAAAAGGAACTGAGAATCAGCACAGGCATTTCTCTCCCCTGCTTAGAAAGTTGTGTGTGCTCATCAAACAACAAAATTTAGCAAAACAGCTTGCTGGTGTATGTGATTCTCTCTCCTCAAGGGAGAATGTCAGATGATGAATGTTGAATATTTACTAATTGTGTTGTGTACAACCAGGAAAACATATTCTTGGAGTGCATTTTTACTTTAGTGCTTTAATGATGAGTCATAATCCAAAGATACCAAAAAGAAAAAGATTATTTCAGAAGTAGTGCTTACCTGTGTTCTACCTGAGAAAACCTGTCCTGGAAAATCTCACATGGAGACAGAACTGAAAACACAGCATTATAGGAATTTAGTAGAGAAAGAAATTCTCAGTTTGGGTAAATGTCCTAGTATAACTATAATGATAATGATGAGTATGACTACAGCATTTTAATCTGTTCTCAGCTACATAAACTCCTAATCAAACTTTTTTTTTAAGCAGGTCTTTGAAGTTTCTTGTGTTCTCTGCCATAAAGGAATCTGTTAGAATATGAGCTCTCCTGCCCAGTAATTTCATCTGTTAAAAACTCATGACTCTTAAGGAGGCAAAGCTATCCAATTTTGTGTCTTGGGAATTTTAGCTTTTCCTAAATTAATTTTTCTGAGCTTAGGGGGAAAAAAGTCCTGATTTTGCCAGCCCTTCATTACTGTGCATGAGAAACAGCTGTTGTCTTTTGGAGCTTGTTTTATCAGCAAAGATGAAGAAGGGGAAAACCCCCCTGAACCAGTTCCAGCTGTCCCCCTGCCGTTGCTGTTGTCAAACCTCCTCTTCTCACTTCGGGGTGGGGGCAGAGGGGAAACGTGAATCATGCCCTTGCAACGTTTGCAAATGTGTCGAAGCTGAGCAGGAAGGAGCTGCTTCCTCTTTCATGTCTTGCTAGATACTGGAGTGCAAAGTCTGGGGAACAGGGACACTGAACTTGGCCAATGAAACACCAGGCATGTGGATACCTTTGGCAAAATTGCAAAGCGGAGCTGTCAGCCAGCAACCTCAAAATGAGAACACATTTACAACCGTCTGTGCCCAATGGCTTTTGTTTTCCTGCTTTGAAAAACGCTGATCTTTGGAAAATCATGCTGAAGGACTTCAAAAAATGTTCCTTCCTGTATTTCTTTTCACAACCCAGAGGGCAACAGGAAGCTTTTGTTTCTTATTTGTGCCTCTGGCCTGTTAGTGAGGGTTTCCCAGACTTGTGCTATTAAATAGATGTCAGTATAAGTCAGCTGGGATTTTGGGTTCTATTTTTAAATTGTTTTCTAAGTAAGAAAAAAACCCCACAGATAGTCTAATGTCTCATAGTCTGAACACAGGAAGCTGATGCTGAAGGATTACTCCTGTGCAGCTGTAAATATTGAGGCCAAAAGCATGCAGGTGTGCTTTCAGAATTGGGATGTACAGGCCACATCTTCAGAATATTCACTTATAGTGCTGAGGAAGTACAAGTCAGGAGCCTGGCTTTTACAAATGCCTGGCTCTGTTCTACAGCAGCGGCCCAAGTCATTGGTGGACCATATTTTAGGAGGAGAGGGAAGATGTGTAGACTGGGGAGATGGGGAGAGGCTGCCGATACTTTCTTTGCACGCAGTGACACCTCTCTTTTACACAGATAGTTGTGGTAGTTTTTGGTGTAGAACGGCTGGCCGTTTTTCACTATGGGTTTTAGAACATTTTTTGTAGTGCTTTCTTGGAGCCAATGCTTTGTGGCCATTTGCCTGTCCAGTGGGGGAGAGGGCTATGGGCCCACTGATCCCACCACCAGCGCATCCCAGAGCAGCTGCACAACTGGGAGTTTCTACTTGGACAGGGAGGCTAAGAGGAAGAAGTGTTTCAAATTAGAAGGAGCCTCTCAGTTAAACTGTTTTCTTTTTTAGCTGAAGCTTGATTTATAGATACTCAGACTTATATCTAAATTACCCATAGATAGACTCATCTGTAGATGTTCTGACTTCTTGGCAGCTCAGTTTCCTTTAGAGTAAAACTGTTCAGTCTGACCTCCTCACAGGACTTTTGCCCAGCCGTGGAATTTTTTGGACATGTGTTCATTTATCAAAGGGAGGACACAGTGTTCTTTGCCGGTCTCTAATATGAGAATAATTGTGGTTCTTGCATTGGAGCTTGATCTGGGTGTAGGCAGGTGTTGGGCAAGCATCCTGGTGCAGGTTTGCCAGCCAACACTCCTGTCAGTCCGGTCCTTCATCCCTTTTTTGGCAAGGGTAACAGACTGCACAATATGAGCATTTGTTTATTTATTTATTTTAACAAAAACTGATATGCTCAGGCTGGGAGCATGGTTTGGGCTGGGCTTTCAAGAAGAAACAGACCTCTGAATCTTTCTGTTGATTGTTGCTTGTAAAGTTGTTGGCAAGCTCTCTCCACGTGGTACATCAGCTTTGCAGCAATGGCTTGGTACACAGGGTTGATCTCTAGAGATTAGATAGGTAATCGCTCCTGGTTGCTGTCTCTCCTTGGGTTGGGGTTTTGGTTCTGGTTTTTGTCAGCTGAGCCCTTCCTTGGAGGTAAAGCTGCTGTTTCTGTGGGTGTTTCCCCAGGAATCTGTAATTAGTCAAGAGAAAGTGAGGAGGTGTTTCTGCCAGGCCAGTAAATTCACTCAGGCGGTGAGTGGTGGGATCACCAGCCCATACCATCTGTCTTGCAGCGAGTTTTTGTCAAAGCTGCATCGGGATCTCCTTGTACCCTCCCTGTATGTGGGGATAGCACAGGTCCATGGGGGTGACACATGCCAAGCAGGGTCCTGCTCCTCTGGGATGTAGGTGCTCAGTGTTCCTTCCCTCCTGGTTAGAGCTGAGGGCAGTGCTCAGCTGCTCCTTGCACCATAGGTGTATGGTTTTTCTCTGGTAAATGGGGGGAAATAACTCGCAAAAAAAATGACGCATCTTGATTAGAGTTATTACCTTAAAAATCAATATTTTTTTCACTCCACTGAGGAGATCATTATACAAAAGTGGATTCCTGAGTTGTTCTACCCCATGTTTCCTTCCTAAATTTTCACGTTACAGAACGGGTAAGGTTGGAAGGGACTACAGTGGCTCATTTGGTCCAACCTCCCTGCTGAAGCAGAGTCATCCTGGAGCACCTGGCACAGGATTGCACAGGATCCAGACAGTTCTTGAAAAGTTCCAGTGGAGGAGACTCTACAGTTTCTCTGGGCAGCCTGTTCCAGTGCTTGGTCACTGGTCAGATGGCCCAGATCTCTTCCCATTGCTGTTCTTGGTTCAAAACCCCATGCAGTGGGAGCAGTCGAAGGTTTATGGAGATTGCCATGGCCCTGAGGGGTCTATCATCAACTACCCAAAGCAGGTCTGGATGTCCTAGGACATGAAACGCTGGAGACTGCTGGCACCTTTTGACAGACTGGTCTCCTGAAGATGATGTGGTTGTAGTAGCTCTAGCGCTTAGTTTCGAAAGCACATTGCCTCAAAACTGAACATTACAATAATCCTTTCCTCTATTTTTGATGTATTTCTGGTGTCCAGTAGTGGGGGAAGAGAAACATTCCTCAAGTCCTAAAAGTAAGGACAAGGGTGTTAGTCTCAAAGGTTTTATTTAAACTTGTATTCGAAAATCAACTGAGTTTCTATTTGACTGTTTCCCTTCCATTTTGGTTGAAGGGAAACTTCCCATTTCCCACAATATAAATAGTTCCCTGCTCTTCATGTTACTCATTTGTTTACTGTGTATCTAGTAAGACATATAAAGTTATATCTATGTGTATATACCTACATATCTATATGTATGTATGTATTTTCTAACCAGGTGCAAAATGACTGCTCAAGTAACTCTGGAGGATGCCTTGTCCAACGTGGATCTCTTGGAGGAATTACCATTGCCAGATCAGCAACCGTGTATTGAGCCCCCACCATCATCTCTTCTTTACCAGGTATTTTCTCATTACAGGAAAAAGTTTTTCGGTTTCCCATTGTTGTTAAGAAGGAGTATGTTTTGCCCAAAACCGAAGTGTGTTTATATTTGCAATATGTATAAATTTTTTTTTCATAGAACCGTAGTATGACTTGGGTTGGAAGGGACTTTAAAGATCATCTAGTCTAACCCCTCTGTCATGGGCAGGGACACCTTCCACTTGACCAGGTTGCTCAAAGCCACATCCAACCTGGCCTTGGACACTTCCAGGGATGAGTCAGCCACAACTTCTCTGGGCACCCTGTTCCAGTGCCTCTCCACCCTCACAGTCAATAATTTCTTGATAATACCTAATCTAAACCTACTCTTAGTTTGAATCCATTCCCATTTGTCCTGTCACTACATGCCCCTGTACAAAGTTCCTCTCCAGCTCTCTTGCAGGACCCCTTTAGGTACTGGATGTTGCCATAAGGTCTTCCAGAGTCTTCTCTTTCTGCGGGCTGAAAAATGCCAGGTTCTCAGTTTTCCTTCACAGGAGAGATGCTGCTACCAAAGACTTAATTCCATGTTTTCCTTTCTTTGAAGCCAAACTTCAACACTAATTTTGAAGACAGAAATGCATTTGTCACTGGTATTGCGAGATACATTGAGCAAGCTACAGTCCATTCTAGCATGGTAAGTAGATGTTCTGATATACACTTTTGTCTTAGAATAAAAGGAGAGGAATGTGTCTTCTTGCAGTTCATTGTAAGAATTACGGTCACAGAAAACAGGTTACCTACAACACTTCCAGGAGGAGGTAAGATGAAAAAGTGTGTGGCTTTTCTTTTTTTTCAAACACACTTCTTAACAATTTTTTAAATTGCCTTTCCTCTTGAGCAACTAATGGTCTTCAAAGATTCCCTTCTTTCGTGGCATTCTTGGAAAATTAGGAATAATATGTCTTATAATTCTAGAGGCCTGTTCACAAATGGTTCAATGGGCAGATAAAGCACCTGGTTACATGCTGCTGAAAATTATGTATGTTTGCATTAATCTACTTTTAAAATTATATGGTTACTCCTTAACCTGTTTTGATTGTATGGATATTGTTGTACCTCTCCTTTGCCATGTAAAAAATTGCTTTACATGTACTGACTCTTTCATCCTTGACCGTTCCATATGGAGTCCCTGAATTTAAAAAGAAGAATAAACACCATCCCATCACTCTCCCCCACCCCAAGATTAGCAATTTTATTTATACTAATAGATCACAGTGTCATTAGTTTTGGGAAAAAAGAGCAAAACGTAAACCAGTCTGATCTGGAGAGATAAAGATGATGTATCATTCAGCATGCAATATATGTGTTTTTGTACATAAACATTCTGGTAAGAGAAATAGGTTCATTTGGACAAGGGCTTGGAATGACAGAAGACACGTGTATATAATAATTTTATATTACGATGCCTAATTATATTGAGTGTCTTCTCTACAGAATGAAATGCTAGAAGAAGGTCAGGAATATGCAATTATGTTATACACATGGAGAAGCTGCTCAAGAGCCATTCCCCAGGTAATGGAAGAAAACCGTACTGTCATGCAACGTGTGAACTTCTGTCTTGTTTTAGTGGGGAGTTACACAGAGCTTTGTCAGTGACATCTGAAGTGGAGTCTGCTTTGATTACTGAATTCTTAAGCTGGGAATGCCATAGAACAGTGTCTTTTAGCACTTGGGGACCAGTTGGACTTAACTTTTTTGTAAGGCATCTATACAATACCTCATGGGGTTTGTGTCAATCTTACTTTTTGGTTCAAGAGTAGTATAGGGGTAATGTGCTTTAAAAGGAAAACTTTCGATTGTGGGATCTGCTTGAGGTCAATATTTCATTCAAGAGAATGGACTCTTCCCACTCCCCAGTTTAATACTTAAAATTCAAAACAGGTGGCATATTGTGTAGCAATTAACATTCAGGTTAAACATACAAGTTTCTAGACACTACTACTCCAAGGTAGCCACTTTCTAAATGTCAGAGCTACGTAGTGCTTTCTTGATCTGTATACGAAAAAAACCTCTGCTGTGAATTGGGCACAAGTCAGCTTCAAGTGTCTGGGGATGGCTGTACAGGAGTGGGGTGGGAAGAATATTAAGAGGCATCAGAAAATTGAATAAAATTATTACCATGAGTTGAGTCCTTCCTTTATAATGAATTTGTAGTGTAGTTATTTTATACTGAAATGCAAGGAAGGCTTATCCTGTGGTCTAAATATTTATAATGGAAGTCAGATAACCTGTTTTAATTTACAGTTCTGGCCCTATTTTAGTGCATGGTTTTGAGCAAGTGGCTTAATGTGGAAAGAGTATTGTTCTAACCCTACAGAGGTGTTTGACAACTAAATTACCTGCTGTAAGATAATAGGAAGATCTTAGATTGTTTTGGGGTTTTTTACACACAATTAAGCTTAGAAGATTAGCATAAAACTACCAAACCTGGAAACTTTTGTCTTGAAGTTTGTCTTTTTAGGATGATAATGCATTTTCTCAGGATCTTAGTGCTGAGGCTTTATCAGGGAAAGTTCCAAGGATAACAACCTCTTTAATTATCCACAGGTCAAGTGCAATGAGCAGCCTAACAGAGTAGAAATCTATGAGAAAACTGTGGAAGTTCTGGAGCCAGAAGTCACAAAACTGATGAATTTTATGTATTTTCAGGTAAAAGGAATGGAAACAAAATTTGTCACTAGGCTTGTAATTTTATATTCCTGTTTTGTATACTTCATATTGTGTGCTCAGGTACTGAACCTAGTTGTAGAAAAAACACACCATATTCTCCCACAGAAGACCAGAATTTTTAATGCCTATCTTAAAAACTTGAGGCAATCTCCATTAAGACTTTCAACGTAAAATCAAAAGTAATTGCGTATAGTCCCTATGCAGCACATGGGGACAGAGATCTGTCACTTTAGGAAGAAAGGAAGTAGAAATATAGTGTGTTTCACATGTATACATAAAAACATCTCAGCACAGAAACAATTTGCTGGGGAATGAGGGATCCGCAAGTCTGGACAGCAGAGCAGCAGGTGCAACTTTGCTATGGTGATTCATAATTGAGGCAAGCTAACCCAGTTGTTGTGACCTGCCAGCCACCCGAGCTGGAGAATAGCAGTCTGTCTTGCTTTCTCCTCCCTCCTGGCAGCTTGCCATCTATTTCAATGGACTGAGGATGTTTCCAGGCATTATTCAGAGCTGGAGCAACTATAGCCTGTGAGGCCCGGAGCACACAGGAAGGAGGAGATTGATTGTACTCAGTAAGACCCCCAGTTTGGGAGGACAACAGGAAATGTTGCATTTCATTCAATCTCCTTTCATTCAAGCAGATTAGAGCTCTAAAGTTGGGACAGATTCCTTTTCACGTCTGAAGTTGCTGTCTTTTTTGTATTTGTAATCTCCCTCTGAAATGGCCCTGGTGTGTGCTTGGAAATAAGCCCTCAAATAAACATGTGCCAGGCTGACTTAAGAGAACTGGCATGTACAGTGTGCTATGGGTTTTTGTGTTTGTTTGAAGGGAGCATTCCTATAATTTGCCTTTTAATTCATATATACTTCCCCACTAAAGAGCATGAAATTGCTTTTTTCTGAGGGATTTTAAACGTCATAGAATCACAGAGTAGTTTGAGTTGGAAAGGGTCTTGAAAACCATATAGTCCAACCCCCTGCTGTCAACAGGGGTATTTTCGACTCAATCAGGTTGCTCAGAGCCCCATCTAACCTGGCCTTGAATGTTTAAAAAGCTTTATGGGCATCCAGTTCCAGTGCCTCACCACCCTCATTGTAAAAAACTTCTTCCTTATATCCAATCTAAATTGACCTTCCTTTATGTTAAAAATATTACCCCTTGTCCTATTTTTTATTTATACTTTTAATTACTTTTACCTGCAAAGAGGAACCTTTGCTCTTGTGTCAGGCAAGCTTGGTGGCAGAAATCACTGGTGACACTTGTAGCACACATCAAGTACAGAGAGGAGGAGCTGAAAAGCCTGTACTCATGCCTTGCTAATTTTGCATGCTTTGAACATTTTTCTGCTTCAGTGGAACTTTCTTACTGGACCAGCTCTAGGTAGGTGATGAAACTTTTTCCCTGGAAACGTCATGGCTTTTACTCACTGTTTTTCTGTCTTCTTCTCCCATTAGAGAAATGCAATTGAACGGTTTTGTGGGGAGGTGAGGCGCTTGTGCCATGCGGAGAGAAGGAAAGACTTTGTGTCTGAAGCGTATCTGATCACACTGGGGAAGTTCATCAACATGTTTGCGGTGTTGGATGAGTTGAAAAATATGAAGTGCAGTGTGAAGAATGACCACTCAGCCTACAAGCGGTAAGTGGCAATGGGCAGCAGGACCCGGGCCTTTGCTGCCAAGATTCAGGCCTCCCACGAGATGGCAGCAGTTGCTTTTTTCCTGACAGCTTTTTCTTCAAAAATAGTCTCTTCATGTGTGGGACAGGTTACCTTGAAACTAGGGGTGGCTTGACTGCAGTTAGGCAGTTGAGTACATCTGTTTTCTTTGTGCTATTCTTCCAGCAGCAAAAGGTTTTTCTGCCTTTGATGCCAAGCTGTCAAATACTCACGTCTTGGTGTATGCTAAATGTAATGCATATATTTTGTTCAGTAAAGCTTCTGTTTTTAAGTTTGGGAGGAAGTTGGCTTTCTGGTTGCTTGTGCTACTCCTGTTGTATTCTGATCTGATCTATTCAATTCTTGGCATCTGCTTTTGACATTTGTAGCTGAGAGTTGTTTTACTTGTTCTTAACGTATTTCAGCTTTGCTGTTCAAAATCATTGGGATTGCAGGTATAGCAGGGAGGGGAGGGGGTGAGATACCAGTGGCCAAGTTTTGTACTTGAGCTACCAGATGGTATCAGATATCTTCTACTGAACACAGTGGTCAGAGCAGTAGGACAAGACAGCCTTTATGCCAACTCTAGCATCTGTGGTCTTTCATGCAGAAGACTATTCAGTCAATGACTAGCCAAATTTACCCGTGTTGCTTCTACTTACGTGAGATTTAGTTTCTCCTCCACCTGTTGTAGTTGTTGTTGTGCCTGGAGACCTCCTAAACTTACTTGGTTTGCCTTTCTTTTTCTTTGGAGGTGTGCTTCTGGAGGTCAAACTCTTGTTTTCTGAAAGACTGACTTTTCCTGGGTTATTGAGTGGCTTGGAGCTATAGATCCACGGCTGCACCCAACTGAAGGATATAGCCAATGTTTTTTCATCTGGGTTTTATTGGACCTTCTAAGTAGGGGTGTAGTGAGGGATTTGGGATAGTGAACCAGTTTATTTTGGATAAATTAAGTCCATCTCTGTCTTCTAGTGGACTTTTCATGGTTTTTTTTGAGGCGATAGATTTACTTACAAACAGTTATGGCTGAGGGAAGTACTGTTTTCTCTTCTGTTTTTAAAGAGCTGCTCAGTTCCTGCGGAAAATGGCAGATCCTCAGTCCATTCAAGAATCTCAGAACCTTTCCATGTTCCTTGCCAACCACAACAAGATAACACAAGTAAGCTTTAATTGTGTTTTTGCAAGTTACCTAATGCTTTGCAAAAGTATTTAAAAAAAGGTCTTCCAGTTTGGTAGTAACTGTTTTTTCCCAGTCAGTGTAACTACTTAACTAATATCCTTCTTTTTTTTCAGTCTTTGCAGCAGCAGTTGGAGGTGATTGTTGGCTATGAAGAGCTGCTTGCAGATATTGTGAATTTGTGTGTGGACTACTATGAAAACAAAATGTATCTAACACCCAGTGAGAAACACATGCTTTTGAAAGTAAGTTTCTTTTGGGTACAAAATTAGAAAACGAATGTTGAGGCACGCCACAGGTGTTTGAACTTCAGATTGTTTCCGGTTGTTTTTGTTTTTTTAAAAGGAACCAGATTAAGCAAATAATTCAAATTACTGCTTTTCCCTGTCACTGTCTTTTTGTTGTATTACATGTTAAAAGTATTTAGAAAGCCTCTAATCCATTTTTGTTTTTCATAAATTGAAGTTGACCCAGCTGAACTGCATCCAATTCTAGGGAATTGTGTTTCTATGAAGTATAATGACAGCAGAAAGGAGCTAATACATTTTATGTTAGCTATGTGGCAAGTTTGTTTAAAAAGCTTTTGGAAGTGAGGCTATGTATCAGCTATTTCAGGGAACAAGTATCTTGAAATTAGGGTTAATAAATCAGTTTAGTTAGCTGAAATATGTACATGTAATAATAGAGTGCTGGGCAGTATGAAATGTGGCTGGTATTATCAGCTGCATGTCTTGCAGTGGAAGAAAAGATGTAGAGTAAGAACTGAAAATTTGCCTCATGACAAATATTTTGAGTTACTTCAGTGTTTAACTTTTGAAGAGCTCTGCTTATTAGGTGTGAAAGAAAGTCTTCTAAAACCACACATGAACTCTAGACCATTTATGTTCTGTCTGCAAGGGTGTCCAGTGTGGCTTTTGTATTTAGGCCTTTTGTTTGGTAGAGATGCTTAGAACACAGTAAACAGCTCTACTTGGCTTCTGTAAATACTAAATAGAATCACAGAACATGCTGAGTTGGGAGGGACCCACAAGGATCATCGAAGTCCAACTCCTGGCCCTGCACAGGACCATCCCCAAGAGTCACACTCTGTGCCTGAGAGTGTTGTCCAAACGCATCTTTAACTCTGTCAGGCTGGTGCTGTGACCACTTCCCTGGGGAGGCTGTTCCAGTGCCCAACCACCATCTGCGTGAAGAACTTCTCCTGATAAATTTATAACCTTATGTTAATTAATACCTTGGACAAAATGTAATTAGATTTTTTTTGGATGCTTCTGAGTTCTTGAGTGTATAATTCAGAGAGGCACTGAAAGCCAGAAAAAAAATCACTCAGAGATGTTAGATCTAAACCTCTGTTACCAAATCAGTTCACATGTACAGAATTTGAATAAAATGGAAGTGAAAAGAAAAGCTCTAAAAATAGCCAGACTCTCGTTTCAGTGAGGTTTTTTTTTTATGCTAAACCTTTATACAAACAAGCAGCAACTTTTAAGGGTAACTGATCAGGCTAATGTTAATTTAAAAACTGCTAATACAGATAATAAAAGAGTAGTACAGAAATTTATGTATTCGAAAATATATTCTGTTTGAAGGAGGTTGGGTGTTTCAGGATGGTTTTAAAATGTAGCTTTTTTAATTATACAAAGAACAGACTTACAGGTTTTTACTTCTGAGGTCTTTTTGTTGAAGGCTTAATTTTTTCCTTTTTCAGGTGATGGGCTTTGGATTATACTTGATGGACGGAAGTGTCAGTAACATCTATAAGTTGGATGCAAAGAAAAGGATAAATTTAGCCAAGATAGACAAATACTTTAAGGTTGGTTAAGATGTGTTTTTAAAGGTAGTTTCTCTTGCATTTTAAATATATTTAAATAGAATAAAGATAACTTTGGATTATAATATGGATAAATAATGGTTTCCTTTCACTATGATTTGTGTTAATAATTTATCTAATCTGGTTTGTTCCCTGTGTACAGCAGTTGCAGGTTGTCCCACTGTTTGGTGACATGCAGATTGAACTTGCAAGATACATCAAGACCAGTGCCCATTACGAGGAAAATAAATCCAGGTAGGAGGGAGAAAGAAACTGAGTGGAGCATGCGGGATGGCGAAAGTCTGACCCTTGGAGTATATTTTCGTAGTCACCTGTTAGTCCATGGGTCTGTGGTAAATAGTAGAATTTTCACCTGGTCATCTTTTTGGTGTGGGTATTTCACTATTAATGTAATTCATGTAATGGATACAACTAAAGAGACAGATGATTTAAAAACCTTTCTATGCTGCTGAGCTAATTCTTGTATCTGTGACATTTCTTATCACCTGGGTTGGAAGAAATTAATTTTGTATTACACTAATTTAATATGTAATTTTTATTTTTTCCTTTAAATATGAAACTTTCTTTAAAAGAAATGAAGGATTTTACTAAGCAAGGTGAGCAGTAGTAGTGCATGGGTAAACAGGCATGTGTACATTGTATATGGAGCAGCAACTTAGCTTGTCTCCCCCCCCCTTTTTTTTTTTTGGCTAGGTGTGCAGTGCAGCAAAACAGTTGGAAAATGCAGCCAGTTGTTGCATTAATGGTTCCATGGTTTTTGGTTATTGCTTTTTTTTAGTGACCCTTTCTATGCTCCTCCAAGACCTTGCCTCCATGCAGTTACATGAGTTTCGAATGTTGTGCTTTGCATTTTAATTCCTGCAGAAAAAACCGCATAACTTGCATGTAATTGCTGAGAGAAAATCGACAGCAGTGGACCTACTGAGCTACTAAAAATATGAGGCTACTTAACATGACATTCTTGGTAGCATGTTTTTTGTGTACCTCTTGATAACATGTTAATACTATTTGATAATGCCTTTTTTATAGCTGGGAGCATACTATAGGCTCTTCAGAGTTCAACAAGAATAAACAAAAAAATATTTGCAGGTGGCTACATGTATCTTACAGCCTGTACTTAGCCTAGTACCGGAGTACTTCTGCCCTAGCTTTCAATCCTTTTTGGTCTTGTTCCTAGGAGAGATGCTGGTTCGTATTTTATAGCAGCAGCCTTTAAAAAACAAAAAGAAAAATTCCCAAAACAGAAAAGAAAAATTTTACAGTTCTTTCTTAAGACTTAGAAGAAGTGCTATTTGAACTCAGAAGGGCAGTTCATCACTAATGGCTTGTGCAGGGGTAGAGGTAGAGGTGTGAAGAGAGGAAAAGCCTCGAACAACAGAAAAGGAAAATGTTTTAAAAAGAAAAAATAAAGGAATGCGTTGTGGATCTTTCTTTGCAGCATCAGTTGTGCTGTTTATTGTCCAAACTGATTTAGGTGGGGGTTGTTTTGTCTTCTGAAACAGATGGACATGCACGTCTTCCAGCAGCAGTCCCCAGTACAATATATGTGAGCAGATGATCCAAATCAGAGAAGACCATATGCGTTTCATATCTGAACTGGCTCGTTACAGTAACAGTGAGGTGAGTGGGGTTAGAGCTACATGTGCAGATTTCACGTCACTCATTAACAGTTATTGTTAAGTATCTGAAAAGCAGGTAAGTCTCTGGCTAGGTAAATGAGAAAGCTTGGCTACCCAAATCAAGAAAAGTTGGCTGCAGGTCTAGTACCCATTCTCTGCATTATATTTGTATAATTTAAATTTAACATAGCAATGACACGTCATCCAAATTCTAAAGTCCTTCTGCCTCTTTCTCTCTCTGTTTCTCAGATTTATCCTAGAAATGTTGGTATTTTATTATATCTCATTTAGCATATGTTGGCTAGCCCTTATTTCGAATAAGTGCTTGTAACAGTTTAAACAAAACTTGAATTTAAGAGATAAGTAAAAGAACACAGAAGTGCATCTGTACTCATACATATATAGTATATATAGAGAACATATAACTGTATATTCTATATAATAGATGTCTTGAATTTGTCTGCAACAATATTGTGGTCATTAGGGATACCAGCGATTTCCATCTCTTGACCAAAATCTGTGACGTTTATCTATGTAAGTCTCTAGAAGAAAAAGCTGATGTTAATGCAGGTGTTGGTATATGATGCTGTTTTAGTGCCTCAGTCGATGCAGAAATTTGGCTGTGGATGCTGAATACAGCATGTTCTGATACGGATTTGAGTATTTTGGGTTTTTTTGGTTTTTTTAATGTTCTAGGTGGTGACTGGGTCTGGTCGACAGGAAGCTCAAAAAACAGATGCGGAATATCGGAAGCTCTTTGATCTCTCTCTCCAAGGCCTGCAGCTTCTCTCCCAGTGGAGTGCCCATGTCATGGAAGTGGTATGTAACATGGGAAATAAAACCAAATGAAAAAGAGGTGGCTTGGTGAGGTTAGACAGAATAAAACGGCTTTGTTTTAGTGGACTGAAAAGTGCATGTTGTGTTTTCACACAATCACAGAATATTCTGAGTTGGAAGGGACCCACAAGAATCTTGTTCCCTTAATTCCCCTCTTCCTTCTTTCTTCACTCCTTTTCTCCTGCTTCAAACCTCATTCTTAGAGGATGGCCCATGAAGTTCTCACAGTCTAGGAGTGATGGTGCTGCTTTGAAGATCCAGTAGCTCGTAGCTCACACAGTACATTCCACTTGTTCTATTTAATGGATAGGCTGTCACCTGTGAACCTTCACCAGATGTTTTAATGTCACTCTTGATACGAACATTTTGTAGAGTAAGACTTCACCATTTCCTTCTAAACATTGTTTGAAATTGTGTTATTAAAAGCATCCATACTGACATGCAGTCACCGAGGAGGCAATAGAACAGCTCCAACTGGCTGTGTTTAGACATCACCACTGAGTAAATTGAAGCATGTATGGTCTTGACACACAAAAATGGATGGAAGGGCTCCCATTGGCTTTAGATTAGGCCTTTATTCAAAAGAAAAGTAAATGCAGGAAAAGGGAAGTTTGAGAGGAGATGAGGGAGGGGAAATAAAGAATGTGCTGAGTTGTTTCTCTGTATTGTGATAGTTTATTTTGAAAACAGGTACCAGTTAGAAAGGTGACTGTGCCTTTTTCCAATAAGAAGCTGCTTAAGGCAGAAAGTGAAGGGGAGGATGCAGGAGTCCTTCTTAGGCTGCAGACACTGGATAAAAGCTGTGTGCCTTGGCTGAACCAAAACATGTTCTAGGAAGGGCTGAAACATGACATTGTATGAGAGAAGCCAGACCTGCTCCTCCTCTGCCTCAGATGTCTCAGGACACATGAAGCAATTTGCACTATGTGACTCCAATGCAGAACCAGTTTTCTCTCTCATTTTTATTTTTAACTGCCTCTTTTAATAGCCAGTAGATGAGTCATGCTTTTTTCTGTATTATCCTATTCCTATTTAAATCCACAGTGTATTTAATGGTGAAAATCTTGCTCTCCTTTTCTCCTCTTAAGAGAGCTTGCTGTCATCTATTCCTTGCCTCTGCAGCTCCTAGACTTGCTCCCTTTATTTCATTTATTTTATTAATTTGTTACCACAAATTGCTGCATCCAGGGTCTCTTCATAGTGAAGATCTTCCTATTTTATTATATTTCTGAAGGAAATCTCTCATTCTTAGATCTGTTTCTATCCTACTCATTCCAGGACAATCTTTCACTCAGCATCACAGCAGGTTTTTTTGGCTATTCTCACTGCTTTTCTTCATCTTTCTAATTTGTATGGATTCCCATAAATACTTCTCATCTACGTTCAAGTTTCTGTTCACTTTCTCCCTGTCCTACTGAGAATTTATTCTGCTATAGAGCATCCTAACTATTTGCCTGTCTCCACCTTCACTGAGTATCCATGAACATAGTTACATGCATCATGTTCAGATAAAAACTTTCAGTCTACGTTCGTTGTGCATCTTAACCCTGTCAGTTTAATGCCCCCAAAGTACTTCATCTTTGTTTAATCATTTCCCCAGTGTCCTCTTTGTAGCACTCAGGTTGCAGGGTGTGATGCTCCCCTTTGTCGTAGGTGAATTGGTGCCATTAATCCATTTTAGTAGGCAAATTTATATTACTCTGTAATCTAACATTTATGCTAAGGTGGTGTCAACCAGATCTTAGGATGTGCTGAACTCAAGCTGTGGGAAAATTGTATTTAAATGTGACTAGGCTTTTTCACGTGAGGTACTCTGATGGATATTAGGCCAGCTTGACTCTGCTCAGGGATGTTTTGAGCTGTGTCTGCAGTGGCTGAAAAGGCAGTATTTAAGAGAAGTGCATGCTGTGCAGATCATATAGTCACAGATAACACAGCTATTTCCACACATTTCAGCCTAGTAAACGTAACAATTAACACACCCCCCCTGCCAAAAGACCCCAAACCTGTAGTTTTCCAGTTGTGTTTTGAAATCTAAATGTGAATATTTCACCAAGTAGAAAGCTCCTATTTTTGCGTGTAGGTCTGATGAATTTTTCTTCTTATGCTCTGAAGTCTTTCTGTGTTTCTCATGTTTGAAGCAGAGCAGAAACTTTCACGTGTGCAAACATTGGCTCAGTAAAAAATACCCTGAAGTGCAATACCTGCCGAGTTTGAGTTGCACTTCTTTGGAACAATACTGGTTTTCAGGAAAAGTTTTTAAGGAAATTATTGTTTGGCATTTCCACCAGGTGGTAGTTTCAGAATTTATGCAAGGTTTGAACATAGTACTAAGTACTATTTTTCAAATATTCATGAAAACACTCAGGCATTTCTCCAAGCATGTTATTTGTGTCCAGCTGTGTTTGTGTTTCTCAGACATTTTTGTTTCTTTTTGTTCCCCACATCTTTTTTTCTCCCTCTTCTGCCTTGTGCACTGCAGTACTCGTGGAAGCTGGTTCACCCAACTGACAAATATTCTAATAAAGATTGCCCAGACAATGCAGAAGAGTATGAAAGAGCAACAAGATACAATTATACTAGTGAGGAGAAGTTTGCTTTGGTTGAGGTAAGATAAATGTTTTTCTATAGGGATTTTCCAAAGATTAATTCTATACAAAAGCGAACATTCTCTGTAAGCATTTTGCATACCCAGTGCAAATAGACAGCCTGCTCTGTGCTGACTCTGGAACAGCATGCGTTCCTCCATTCAGTATAGGGGAGGAGCACAGCAAAACTATCCTTTATCATTTGTAACTTGTTAATACCCCCTTTTCTCATTTTTTGTATTTAAAAATGCACTTTTTGTACAAATATACGAACAAAATAAGAAAAATACATTTGTCTGGGATTTTTATTTGCAGGTGATTGCCATGATCAAAGGTCTTCAGGTGCTGATGGGACGGATGGAAAGTGTTTTCAATCATGCAATTCGTCATACTATTTATGCAGCTCTTCAGGACTTTGCCCAGGTCACACTTAGAGAACCATTAAGACAAGCCATTAAAAAGAAGAAAAATGTCATTCAGAGGTAGAATTACTGTTTTTATCTTTTTCTATATTCTTTCCCCCAGACCTTAGTAAATTTTTTGCAGAATTGCACAGATATTTAATTCTACCTCTCTAAGTCTGTACTCCCAGTCTGTCTGGCATTCGTAGTTAGCTTGGTTGGATACGAATTGGAGGTTGAAGAAGTCTGAAGTTAAAAGTGAAAGGCTGCCAGCATGGCTGCAGTAGGAGTCCAGGCTGTCCTGAGCCTCTTAGGACTGCTTCAGGAAGTCTTGTGTTCCCTGTTGTTTAATTTCATTTTCAGAAAATAGAAATACAGTAATACTGAAGGCAAGATTGGTGTTTGTATTTTGAAGAAAGGTTTTACTGTCCCCTTTATGATTCCAGTGTTTCCTTTCCTTGTGTCTCATGTTTATCCCGCTCTCTCTTCTCTCTGCCTCTCTTAGCCTTCTGTCTTATTTCTCAGCTTCTGCTGCCTTTGGCTTATTAACCTTACACTTCTCTTCCAGTGCTCCATCTGCCCACACTGATTGGTGACATTTCCTGACCTTATTTTTTAGTCCCTAATTGTTTGCTTTTAATCTTGACTTGTTAATCGTTTGTTTACTCCCACATTTCATTGCAAAGCTCTTAGAGGTGAAAGTCCTTAGCTAATTAGGCTATTGCTAAATGCTCTGACTACCACAAAAATATCATCATAAGCTAAAAATAAACAAATTGCTCCACATTATCAGGTTTACAGGGAGAGTCTTTTTGTCACAGGATTTTAATGGAATAGAAAAATACTACTTTCATACCTATTCAGATTTGGGATGAGACATTTTCTTGATCATTCAGCATGCCACAGGATAGGACTGGCTGTGTTCCTGACAAATATCTGAGTTCCAGTTCAGTATTTGGAGCTAAAAGTATAACGCTGTTTGTATAAATTTCAACTGAATTCTGGAATCTGAATTTCTTCTGGAAGCAGGAATTCTGCTTTTTTCATTTCAAGGCACCATCGTCTCTCTTTAATTTGGTTAATAATCTGCTTTGGTTTGATTGAATATTAATTGAATTCATAGTGAATATGAATTCATATATTCATATTAATATGAATTTGGTTTGATTGATCCAGCTCTGGAGTCCTTAACACAAAAAAGATGTGGACCTGTTAGAAAGGGTCCAGAGGCCATGAAGATGGTGAGAGGGCTGGAGCACGTCTCCTATTAAGACAGGCTGGGAGAGCTGGGGTAGTTCAGCCTGGAGAGGAGAAGGGTCTGGGAGGCCTTATTACAGCTTTCTAGTACCTTAGCAGGAGAGGGACTTTTTATACAGGCAGATAGGGACAGAACAAGGGGCAATGGTTTTACTGATAGAGGAGGGCAGGTTTAGGTTAGGTGTTGGGAAGAAATCCTTTTTTTGGAGGGTAATGAAGCACAGGAACAGGTTGCCCAGAGAAGTTGTGGATGCCCCATCCCTGGAAGTGTTCAAGGCCAGGTTGAATGGGGCTCTGAGCAACCTGATATAGGGAAAGGTGTCCCTGCCCCTTGGCAGGGGGGAAGTTGGAACTAGATGGTCTTTAAGGGCTCTAGACTACCCTTTCTGATAAACAGCATGGAGTGATTATTTTGTGAATGTGTCATTCTTGAAGACATTGGTGAAATTCTTTTCTTGGTTAGTGTTACCCTGAGCTCCTGAATGCTGTTGCAAAGTTTCTGTGCTTGCGGAAGAATGCTTAAAAAAAGTCAAGTGTTCTGTCAGGGCACCTGGATGTGCTGCGATCTGAAGTAGTGGGAATTGTGTTCAGTGTTTTGCAGGCCATAAGGAAGACAGTGTGTGACTGGGAAGCAGGTCACGAGCCATTCAATGACCCAGCACTAAGGGGAGAGAAGGACCCCAAAAGTGGTTTTGACATCAAAGTCCCAAGACGTGCAGTTGGACCTTCCAGCACTCAGGTATTTTCCTGTCTGGTGGTTGTGATATCTGTCAACAATTATTGCATGAGGTGTTTTCCTTCTGTCCTGAACTATTTTAAAATTGCAGGTTTTATTGCGGTCTTTTTTTAATGCTAAAAGTCTACTCTTATTTATATTTGCAAAATTATGTGCACTTAACCAAGATCCTCTGTCTGGATTGCTGTGATTTTCTGCTCTGATACATAATTTTTCCAAGTGTTCAATCTCTTTAATTTGATTTTCTGGGAACAAATATTTTCTCATTGAGCTCCTGATGTTTTTAAAATAATATTTTTGAGCTATTTGAATTATTTCTTGACTGACTTCTATCTCTGGTATGGCTGGTGAAAATTTTTTTGTTGAATCACACTATTCAGTAGATGTCTAGTAGTTTTAAAATGTGTTTAAAATATAAATGAATGCCTGTTAAAATATGGGAAAGTATATGACTTCTGACAAGATCCCTCACAGTGTTCAGTAATGAATGATAAAGCTGGTCCCTAGAATCTCATTTTTCTGCTGCTGCCACTAAAATGAGATATTTCAAATGTTTTCTGTGGTAGTCATCAAAATCCCATACCTAGATGCTCATTCTTGTTACCTTCATATAATTCTCTTTTTTATTTCATTTTTGGATTTGTTTGGAGAGTGTATGGTCTGATATTCATAGCTCATCTGAGAAAATGAGCTACTGAGCACTTTGGGTGAAAAATTGAAGGCAACTGTGTTTGTTAAGACAATCTTTTAATAACTTAAATCTGTGGGAAAGAGAGCAGGTATGGTTAATAATTTTGGGTAATAAAAAGTTGCTTAATTTGTGATAAAAGTGGTTTAATGAAGATTTTGTTTTGATAATTGCAGAAAAATAGTTTTTATTTCTAATTTCCTGGGGTGAAAAAAAAGGCTAAATATCACCACCAATTTTCTTCTCCTGTGCTTTAAGGGCTTTGCTTCACCTTTGCAACAGGCTGTTTAGAGTATTCAGTTCTGTCTGCTCTTTCTGCTCTTGGACTGGCACACTTGACTGTCTGGGTTGACAGGAGGGCAAGAGGTCAAATATATCTGTTTTAGATAGCTTTTCCTCAGTTTCATGTGGTTCTGAAATGGCTGTGTTTGAATGGGTAATTGGTGCTACCTGGAAATCTTTGCTAAATCATTTGATAAGCTAATGGCTCTCTGAGGATCCTCTGAAATGAACGTGAACTTTCCCTTTGCTTGAGGGAGACCCAGATGGCAGTGATTATTCTGAAAAACCTTTCTGTATGACCTCCTCTGCATGCTTACTGTGCTGCTTTTCATTTTTAACAAACTAACATGTTTTCTCTGCTTCTCCTTCCCGTTCCTTATTTACCCGTGTGTTTTTATTAACGGATTCTCTTCCCCTGCCTGCCCCTGTCTGTTGGTTTTTAGCTCTTCATGGTTCGCACTATGACAGAGTCCTTAAACTCTGCTGAGCTGTTGAAGCAGCTCAAGTCTCTGGGATTGGAAAAGCTATTGCATGTGACACACAAGTTTCTGAGGCAGTCCTACATCTATCCGCCTCTTTTAAACTTTGGTGGTAAGACATTACTTATTACTTTTACTTTTTGTGGTGATGTGAACTGTTCCACTGCAAATGGTCTGCTGCTGAGTGTCAGTGGAGGTCCCCTTGGCATGGGTAGGCATTTGTGCCGGTGTGTAGGCTAGTGTTGCATCTGTTCCTCTTGCCTCAAAGGCTTTTATCCACACAGTGCCAGTTTTCAATTTGAATGGAGCAGTCGCTTACTGATAGTAATTCTCAGTGTTGCTCAACTAATGTACCATGTGTATTTTCCTTTTTTCCCCCCCTTTCCACCATAATTGTTTCCTTTAATGATACAGCTTTACATGGTGAGAACTATGTTAGAGTCCCTCATTGCTGACAAAAGTGGTTCCAAGAAAACCTTGAGAAGTAGCCTTGAGGGGCCCACCATATTGGACATAGAAAAATTCCATCGCGAGTCTTTCTTCTACACTCATTTGATAAATTTCAGTGGTAAGATATGTAGATGATCAGTGTCCAGCTTAGCATGTCCTAACACCTCTAACACGACCTGGAAAATGTTTCCGATTGCCTAAGTCAACTTAACCTTTGGTTCATTTATCAAAACCCTTGGTCTGTCCAAACTTTTTCTGAGATGGTACTTAGTATTGTGGTGGGATTTTTATTTTGACTTGTTATACGTTTGTTTCTAATGCGTCAAATTTCGTATTGTTACCGCCCTTTTCTATTTTCTTTATGTATGTACTTATATAAACAAGGGACAAATAAGCCTATACACATTGAAATTTTTAAAAGGAAGTAGTTTTTGTGTTTTGAAAGATTTTTTTTGTTTTAAGTACAGAGGAAACAAGTTCTCTGTTGTGGTAAATTTGATGTCATTTCACTACTCTTACTATTCAGTTAATTGTAATCGGAAACATGCTGTCCTAAAGAATTCACCTACTGACATTGAGTGTACCTAGTCTTTGTCATCACCATGCTGTGTTGTCTTTCATTTTTGTTTTGCTGCTGGCCTCCTTTACCCTTGGAGAAGGGGGAGCCTGTTAATGTCAGTCATAGTGCTGCTGGGGAACAGCACCGCAAAAGGTCTTCAGAAGGTCTTGGTGTAAAAAGTTCATTCCTGTTTTAGTTCTCAAGCCTTCTGGAAAAGAAGGATTGTACCAAGTGTTTTCTGGAGAGGTGGGAAGCACACTTCTGTGCCCTTGACAGCATCCTTAGAAACTTATTGTTTTAATCCCTACTTCATGTGTCTGTCATTTCTTGCCCATCTAATCAACAGGAACATGTGGAGCAGTTCAGCCTCCATAGGGGGGGATGGTACTGGTAGTTCCAGTCAATTTTGTCTCCTTCACTTGCTGCTTCCCAAATTCAGTGTATGGCTTTCTCAGCCCCCAACTGAGAAATTAAACTAGAAATCCCTTTTTACTGGTGTACACAGTTTTTCTGTTTAACCGATAGTCTTGTCCACTTCCACTCTTTTTTTTTTTGTATAAGAAGGCACCACTTTGGGGACCAGTGGGGAGTTCAAAACTCTTAGGAAAAGTCAGGGGCTTTACATTTTGAATTTGCTTTAGACTGTTTGGCCTATGTACAGCTCTAGTGACTTGCACCTGCTTTTTTTGTTTCACGTTGCATTGTCAGAATCACAGTTGTATTGTACCTGATGTATTTCTGTAAGAAGTGTAATTCTCCCTTATTTATTCTGAAAGAAACCCTGCAGCAATGCTGTGATCTGTCCCAGCTGTGGTTCAGGGAATTCTTCTTAGAGCTGACCATGGGCAGAAGAATCCAGTTTCCCATTGAGATGTCCATGCCTTGGATTTTGACGGATCATATTTTGGAGACAAAAGAGGCATCAATGATGGAGTAAGACCCACTTGTGCTCTTCCACGGAATGATTATTCTTAATGATTGCCATTCCTTATTATAATGTTGCTGCTTTAATTGGTTTTAACAAGTAGGCATTTGAGAAGGTATTCTAAATGTTTATAAAATTTTTGTCTTACAATTGCCCATTTTCAGATTCTCTAAGTTTTCTTTTTGAAGTGAGTAATTGAAATGCTAAACCTTTCATATAGGTATCATTGCACCAGCTTTGTATTTTGCTCCTTTAGTTATGTTTTCCTTACTTATTCTTCAAAGATGTCAAACATAATGTATGGTGGTAAAAGCCTAGTTTCATTTGGATGGAAAGCAACATCTAGAAAAAAAGTTTTAGACTTCAAACATATCCACACCCTTTCATGAACTAACAAATATTTTCTTAAAGGAAAAATTATGATCCTTTTTATATAAACTAAAAAAGATCCTGTTTTCATGAACCACGTGTGGATTACAACATTGACTGGCTTACATCACCTTGACTCCACCACCCTAAAGAATCATGACTTTTATACACATGTAACCCTCTTTTTTAAAATTCTTTTTCAAATTTCTTTTTCTTGCAGGTATGTTCTGTATTCTTTGGACCTTTATAATGACAGTGCTCATTATGCACTTACCAAGTTTAAGAAGCAGTTCCTGTATGATGAAATTGAGGCAGAGGTAAAGTAACCCTACCTACTGGAGAAAAATAATCTGTACCTAAATGTGAAAATCATGCTAAAGGATGATCTCTGTATAAGAGATTCAGAACAGCTGAAGATAACAGAAAAACTGAGAAGACACACCAGAAGATGAGTAACTGGTTGGGTGATATGTTGTGAGGAAACCTGTTATAGACCTGTGCAAAAATGCCTCATGTTAATGCTGAAAATTGAATGTCATCTTCTCTTGTACAGAGAAATTTGGACCCATTAACTTTCTTAACTATGTTTGGTAAACAGTGGGAGGTCTTAGATAAACTCTCTTTTTTTTAATTTTAAGTATCTCTAAACGCATGATATTTTTCCCCCCAAGGTAAATCTGTGTTTTGACCAATTTGTCTACAAGCTGGCAGACCAAATATTTGCATACTACAAGGCAATGGCTGGCAGGTAGTTATTCCTTCCACTATGAGAGCTTTTCTTCACATGTTCTGCTCTGCTTTGCTGTTTAATATACTTTAAGCGTTTTCTACCTTTCTTCATAGCCTGCTTCTGGATAAACGGCTGCGCTCAGAGTGCAAGAACCAGGGAGCAACCATTCAGCTGCTGCAGTCCAACCGCTATGAGACACTGCTGAAACAGAGACATGTTCAAGTGAGTTAACTCCTACCATGTTGTATTTGAGTTGCTTGGCAACTTTCCAGTGGTGTTGATTCATGTAGGTAGACAAAACTCATTTTGTGCTTTATGTTCTGTCGTCTAAGTAACCTAACTGAACATCTGAAATCTACTTTTTTTTTTGTCATAGGAAGGCATAAATTAAGAAAGAAACCTTAAAAGATCCCGTTTTAATGCAAATGTCTCTTGCCGTTAAGAAAACACAAGCCAAATAGGGATGCCATGGGTGGTAGCGTTGTCTTCCTAGTAATGTCTTTCACCAGTGTTCAATATGTTGTTGGCATAATGTCATGGAAGCATAAAATGCTGATATAAATACTTAAATGTAGATGCAGTGTGTACTTCTTTTTGTGAGAACTGGGATGCAAACTGTAGTACCGTATTTGCTCATGAATTTATGAATTTTGTCCATCTGCTTTGTTTCAATGTGTTTGGGATGCAAGTTCGCAAAGTGAGAGTCTGTTAATCTGTGGAGTCTCATAGTCCTTGTACAGTTTGTCTTGTAACCTGACTGTCAGTTCAAAACCTCAGAGCACGTTTTCCTTTAGCTCCTTGGTAGGTCCATAGACCTGAACCGACTGATCACGCAGCGCATTTCGGCAGCCATGTACAGGTCGATGGAACTGGCCATCGGCCGCTTTGAAAGCGAGGATTTGACTTCCATTGTGGTGAGTGCTGTGCTGCAGCTTTGCCAGATCACTGACACAGCAGTTGAGGTGAAACAACCCCAAACCTCCTGAGGCAACTGAGGGCCTTGGGAGTAAAGTCTAGAGAAGGCCTGTACTTGGAGCCATGAGAAAACAAGGAAAGCAAGCGTTGTTGCAATTTAAATTTTTGTAAGCGCCCACTTCTCCCCATGATTATAGATGAATTGCAGATCGAAAAAACCAGCCTTGTGCTTGGTAGGATCAAAATTAGTTTTTGTACTCAGGCAGCTTGGTTTTGTAGCATGACAAAAATAATTTTTTTGTGGAGGAATGAGATCTGACTTGTGCCTGTGGAAGAAGAGCATCTGTGCAATATTGAGGTGTCCTTTTGAGCTAGTTTCCTGATTAAAATGCTAAAAACTGAATTTTATTTCCAGACGGCATGAATTTGACATGTAAATACGCAGTCAGCAAGAAAAATATCAGGCACATTCAGTTCTGCTGGAATGAAAAAAAAATTAAAAGTTATGCAAAAATAACAAAAATACTCTCGGTCTTTCTGTAATAAGTTTTTTACCAGTGATATTTTGTCATGCAGTTAACTACCTTGGTTTAATTTTGTTCTTTACTGAAGAGAAATTGAATACTGAGGCCATAGAGCCTCTTGACTTCTGAACGCTTGGTTTTCTAACTTTGAATTATTGAAATGTAGTTTTCCTTTGTTATGTGCAGTACACTCTTAGTGGCTGGGTGAACAAAAACTGTTGATGTGTTTCTTAGGTCACAGGTTCTCATTCTTGGAGTAAGAAAGTGACAGAACTAAGGGTTGCCCCTTTACCATGCACCTCTTTTTTTTGTTTGGTTTGTTTTATTTAGGTTTTTTTGGTGGGTTTTTTTTTTTTTTTGTTTGTTTTATGCAAAGGCTTCTCTGTTGAAGACTGGTTGATTTTGTCAGTGAGAAACTGATCCTTATAGATTAAGTAATCTGTAATTCTTTGCTGTTTTTCAAGCTAAATAAATTAAATTAAATTTACAGGACTGAGCTATTTTTTCCCCTCAAATTGGACTTAATTCTGTAATAATAATCATAGTGGGGTTTTTCCTTGAAGTAACTATTGCTCACAGGTTTAAAACTCCTTTGAAATAAGGAGCACTTAAATCAATCTTTGGGAAGATGACCAGTAGTTTGATACACAGCTAGAAAAAGCCACTGAATATTTTTTCAGTAGATCGTTGCACAATAATCTTCAAAAGCACTGCTTGGATTTTTTGGAAGTAGAGGTTGTATTCTTTGTGTTTGGTGTTTTCAGTGTCTGATGTCAGATATGGAGTATTTTATTTTATTGAAATTGAAATTGAAATTGACAGAAAGGATACTAGGAATTTCTTGTCAAGAGGAGAAACATTATGAAATGCAGTACTCATATATAGTTATGTAGCCTGCAGCTAGTGATTTTGTGGATACCTTCACAACATTTGTAAATGTCTGATCTGGTCTTTCATTGCATCTTAGTACATCCTTCACTGGAGTAGACCATGAAAAGGAGTTATGGTAAATGTGATGTTATTCCTAAGATTACCACTACAGTAGTTAGTTCACCAGTTACTCTACTGAGCTGAAATTACTTTATGATTGCTTGTAAAGTAGGAAATGCAGAAAGGTGCTTTTGGCCTATGTCTGACCCCATTTAAATATTGGAGTTTTAAGTTTTGCTCAGTGGAGGAAGTGTTGGCACAGATCATGTTTGAGACCCATCTGCATCTGAATACCCTTAAAGTCTCAGAAGGTTTAAGAAACAATCCCAAGAGTACTGATTCTTTCCAGCCCTTATTGTTAGATTAAGAGACTGGGGGAGAGTCAGTTGTTCATTTTGGCTTCTTTCTAGAAGAGAAAGAGAAGTCTTCTCTTAAGTTCATCTTATTTATGTACTTTGTTCAGTTTCTCCAGTTCATTAAATGCATCATTCTCTTTCTTTCCTCTTGTTTTTCATAGGAGCTGGATGGCTTGATAGAGGTAAACAAAATGACTCACAAGCTTCTCAGTAGATACATGACCTTGGACAGCTTTGATGCCATGTTCAGAGAAGCCAACCACAATGTTTCAGCCCCTTACGGCAGAATCACTCTTCATGTCTTTTGGGAACTCAATTATGATTTCCTTCCAAACTACTGCTACAATGGATCCACTAACAGGTTAGCAAGGCAGCTTTTTTATTTGCAGCTGCTATTCTACCACTCTCCTGCAATTTCCTTCCTAGCAAGTGCTAAGTTCATCTCTATTCATTTAGTGTTTTCTAATGCTTTACTTGAAATGAAGCAGCATGAGTCATTTTACCAAGTACTGGTAAATGTATAAAAGCCTGTTATTTCTCCACAATAGAAGGCAAATGGAACCACAGCATCCAAATTCTGACATTTTGATGACGCAGTTATGATATGCTGAAAAGCGGAGTGTGTCAAAACACTGAAAAATGTGTATCAGGAAGGTATTTTGAAACAGGATCTTCAACTGTGAGATGACGGAAATAAAATTATATTCCTGGTTCTGTGTTAATGTGAAGAAAAAATTGTTTCCTGGAGAAAGAAAGAGTTCAGTGTCCACTGCAACTGCAGTTGCAGCCTTTAAGGAGAGTGAGTAATAGAAATAGAAAGAGGAAGGTAGGATCTAAGGTTTGAATGAGGGGGAAGCACAGTGTTTAAGATTTTGCATATCTGGGCTTCCTGCTCTTGTGCTGTTTTTAGGATTTGTGTTACTTTTAGTCTTTACTCAGGTTTTGGTTAAAGCCCTGTGAGGTGACAGTAAAGTGATAGTGAATACTGAGCTGTAGGAAGAGGAGGAAGCCTGTTCTCATCTTTCACTGTCTCCTTGGAGAGCTTTCCTTGTCTGACATGTTCTGTGATGGTTGTGTTGTATTTTAGATCCAAGATTCTGTCTGCAAAGGGAAAAAAAAAGGAATGGTTTTTTTGTGGTTAAGTTTTACCCGAGAAACTTCTGTTACAGGAATCTGTTTGCACAGGAAAGTCAAATGTATTTTGGAGAGAGCTACTGTGTGGTTGATGTATCTGGGGATCAGTATTGGAATATTCAGGGTGCTGTATTAAGAATCATATAAGCATAATATTAAGAGAAATCTTGATGAAATGCTGCTTCTTCACCTGTCAGCTTTATTGAAAGACATTCAGTGGCTCCTGTACAGTTTAGTCGGTGTTCATCCTGGCTACAAGAGCTGATGTACTGCAGACCACAGCAGCTGGGAAGTGAATGTGAGGTGCCAAAGGACATTAGCAGGATCCTATAGCACTGTTGCTTGTCTGTTTTTAAAATCTGTACACAAGAATTGAGATTGGCTCAGCTTGTTAGGTAATTAATTCAGGATAATTAATTTAAGAGTTGTTAAAGGGAGCCAGATCTTAGGCAGTATATGTACCATGTGTCTGATTTCATCACAGAAGTACTTTGGTTTTAGTCAAAAGCAGCAGCGTGGAGAGAATTAATGTATATGTTGCACATGCTATACAATGCCCTTTGATATTTTTGGTGAGAGAGAGAACAGGAAGTTTTTAGCCTTTTTATAGTCCTTAATCACGTTCATTATGTTTGTTACTGCCTTGCTGTTAGCATGAACTTTAAATTGATGAGCTCTCTCTGCATTAAAGTGTACAGGTTATTGAGTGCAAACACAGGAGTACACAGTAAGGAGCTGTATGAGAGCTGCTGGTTTAATGCTTGACTCTTGATAGGTAATGTTTTGCATGAAGGTTATGGGTAAACAAGGGAAGAAAAGTAGCAATGGAAGGCTAGAAGAAAGAGAAATAATCATGATGAAAAGCAGAGAGGTTACTTGGTGGTGTGAGGGGCTGGAGGCAGAGTTCCCAGAAAATGTGTCATACCTGTGGCTTGTCTTCTTTTAATTTAACAGCTTGATTTAAGGCTTCTTCTTTAAAGTTAGTGTTTTGATCAGATTAACTTGTTTCTAGTACGTTTTGAAGCTCTTTTCTCAAGAATGCTTGAATGTGATAATTTCATATATCTGTAAAAGAGTTCAACTGTTTAGAAACCCTGCAGGTCAAGTTCAAAAGCTAAGGCTCTTCATGCAGAAGTGCTGAAACACATTGCATGTTCAATTATTTGGGACTTAGGATTTTTTTTAATGTCTGATAATGTACTGAGATTAAACAGTGAGGCTGCAATTAAAAGATTTAGCAATTTAATAACTGGAGTTGCCATTTATCTGAAATTTAGTCTCATTAATGCTGGCCAGCTGCACAGACTCAGGGACAACAGTTTGTGGAGAAGGAATGGGGAGATGAGAGAGGGGACCTCTGCAGATGGGCCATAACAGTGAAATCCAAGGGTGTTTTTAGTCCAGCTATTTACCATGATGAAAGAAAGAAAACAAACCTTTGGATAGTGCACAAGCATATGAACTGCAGGTGAGGTCAAAGTTGTTTCTAGCTCAGTGTCCCGATGCTGCCAGCTGCCATAAAGGGGCTGCATATGAAAACAAGGGAGGCTTGAGGTGATTTTTCTCCCAGGAAACATGCCAGCTTCTAGCAACGATTAGATGTTTCTGTAAAACAAAAATGATGGGATGTTAGTGTATTTGTCACCCTTTACTGGAGTATTAATTTTTCCCCATTGTTTTGCCCTGTCCCTTTTATAAAGTTATGTGAGGCTTTGGCATTCATTTTGTGCTCCAGTGAGGAGTCTGCAGTGAAGCCTGTGCTGCATCTCTTTAGATGCTCTCAAGCTGTTGTCCACCAGTTCTTTTACAGAAAGTGGCCATAAGCAGCCATTTCCCCCTTGTGGTCTTTTCTGTGCTGCCTGGGGTTGTTTTTCAAGAGCCCTCTCTCATGATAGCCCTCAGTTGCATGTCTTTTCAAGCTACAAGTCTTTCCACACCAGGAATATTTGTCATGCTTAGGCCCACATCTGTACTTTTTCATTCCTCTTTATCCTTGTGAAGTTAGGTTATCTGGGGCTGTCCAGGAGATTTAAATGACACAAAGACAACTTGCACATTTTTGTTCTTTGTTCCTTTTCCACTCTCTGTGGTGTCCCTTTTTCTGCCTTATTTTCTTTACTGTTTCTAAGCTGGTCTTTTCCTTCCTTGACAGCTTGTTTTGTATTAAGGACTAACAGAGGAAGAAGTGTGAGACAGTCTTATATATATTTGAATTGAAGATTTTCTGTGCTTTTTTGACACAAGTGATACAAGCTTTTGGAGACAGTAGTCGAACGACTAGCTCTATCTCCTCTAACGCATTACCCAGATCTGTGTTCTCTAGTGTAAATTCATGCACTCTTTCAAATGCAGTATGACATGTTTCTTCCAAGGATACAGATTTGTCACAGAAGGTACAAAAAGACCAGCTTTTTGTTTTTGACTCTTCCTGACTGCCTGCCCCCCTTCTTTTTGTGAGCTCTCTCTCCCTCATACTGCTTTTGAGATGGTTTTCACAAGAGAACAGCTGTGTCTTCTTGTGTTGCATGTACTCTGAGAGTCACTGTTCAGAAAAATTTTCAGCTCTTTCAGATACTGCTGGAGGAAACCTGAAAAGTAGTGGTGAAAACCATCTGGTTTCTGCTACAAAGAGCCAAATGATGCAGGGATATAGACTTGTGCAAAGCAGGGGTGACTGTAGTCAACTACCTTCCCCCTCCTAAAAAGCAAGCAACCAGAAAGTCTTTCTGCCAAAAGGAGAAGTGACAGCAGTGAATTGGCAGATCTGTTACTCTCATGCACTATTTTTCCTGCTGTTTCCTCTGTTCTCTCCATCCGTGTTTAAGAAGGGTGAGTCAGATCTAGTGTTCACTGAGAGGAGGTGTTGGGCTACCCTTAGTTCTGGTAGACAGAACAAACTAATTTGAGAATGCTGAAGGTTAAAAGTGTTCATACTAATTAGACAGGGAAGTGCAGAGGAACACTTTCTGTAGGAGCAGGGAGGGAAGATTGTCGTATCTTACTACTTCTAAGATGAAGTTTGGAAAGTTTATGAATGAGAATTTTCTGACCTAGTGCCTGCAGTAGCAAGGCAGCAGGGTCATTGACCAAAGTGGTCTCTTTCAGTTATCTCCTTAAATAGATTATAGTAATTAAAATCATAGAATCATTTAGATTAGTTTGTGAAGTGCTCATGGTAGGTATCACTGAAAAACTAACATTAAATTATTTGATCCCTAAAATACTTACTTTGGGGGCTCATGTTGTCCTCTAGCAATCACTTGCAGAGCTTTGGTAAGCCAGAAGGCTTTTCATCTGCTTAATCTACTTTGACAACCTTTTCTGATTAAAATGGATAAATTGCTGTGAGATTATCAACACTGATTAAAAATGAAACTGATTATCTTGGAGTATGCTGAAACCTGCATCCAGTCAGTATCCAGGGGAAAGTAAAAATTTGCTTAGCTTTAGCTTTGATAGTCAAAGAGTCCTTCAAAAAGATGTTTTTCTTTCTTGGAGGAGGAGCAGGAGGAAGCCAACCAGCAGAATGTCAGAAAGAAAGCACACACACACGCATTGAAAAACTTTGAAGAACAGTAGATGATGCTGAACTGTATGGTTTTCTTATAGCCCTTAGTTTTGAGAGAAGATATTTCTAACACTTACTTGAATGATACGTTGGGATTAGTCACATACCTTCTAGAATGATGCACTCTTTAGACTGCCGTAGCCTCAGTCTTAGATGTTGCCTCTCCATAACTTAACAAGCGACTGTAATCTTTTGCTCCCACTTCCTTACTCTTTTTCTTCCTCTCTCACATTCACTTCCCAACTGACCTCTTTCATCCAAGAAAGTATAAGCAAGGGTGCTTGCTTCAAGTCTTTAAGAAAAGTTTAAGGCTATTTTGCTACTACTCTGAAGCATTAGAGATGGGGAAACCCCCAAGAATGCAGAGGAATGCTGGGAAACACACAAAAGTTACTTGAGCATTTACTTGCACTGACTGGTTTGCTCCCAGACACTAATTACATTAAAACTGAGCTATGATACACACAATATCTTTTTGAAAAGTCTAAGAGTTATGGTTACAGCTTCCAGAGTCATGGGATACACCCACTTATATTTTGAAATGCTCCTTTCCTTGTCAGCGTTTTAATTTAGTTGTAACAAATCTGCTCTCGCCAAATGTCTGCACACTGAAACCCTGTCTTATCTCAAATGACATGGTATCTCTTACGATTTCATTTCAGAGATTCTCTTAGGGCTTGAAAAGTGATGTCAGTTTAAAAAGGAATGGGATTTGGAGAGAAAAAAGGGGGAATAGAGTAATCTCTGGGCCTGACGTATGTTGCAGATTACTTTGAATTCCATCAAATGTTTACATCATCTCTGGTAAACTCATTAATGAAGTATCTGCAGAATACAGATTCAAGTAATCTCTCTCAAAGGAGAGTTTTCAGTTTCTATGTAAGTGAGAGAGAAGGGGAGAAACTTGTAAACTGAGGAAATATAAATGTAAGGAGATTTAAATAATATATATAGTATCAAAAATTATACATATAAATAATATATTTTTCCTCAAAAGCTCTAAATGCAAACTCTTTCTGGACTACAGCAAGTACGAGTATTTTTGAGAAGATGGGCTAAATTATGTTGGAACAAGTAGATGTACCTATTTTTTAAAAGGTTAAAAATGCAGAAAACACTGCCCTGAAGTTCTAGATTCTCACAAGAATGATTCAGAAATAAAACACCATGGAAATAATTGTAAGCAACATGGTGCAATTTTTACCTGTCTGGGTGAAACAATTTTTCATTAGCATGGCTGGTTTTGTTTTTAGCTAGAAGATGGATATATTAAAAATAGAATATCTATATTCTTTCTAGGAAGAATTAATAATGAACAGGTAATTTTGTGTGCTGATTAAATGTAAATAGTTTAAACAAAAAAAGAGCAAGATACAATTGTATCTTATGATATTATAATGTAAGGCAAGTTTTCTTTCCCGAAACATTTTCCTAGATACATTTATTTTGCTCAGTTATCACTCAGACCAGCCTGATATTACACAATCATTTGAGGTATACTTCTTAAATAGCTATTTTCCCTCTTCGCTGTGCGTATACAGGCTTGTACCATTTATCAAGAAATACTTTTTAATCAAGGTAAAATATAAAGTGGCCATCCAACTCATAAGCACACATCCCCCAGTAATTTTCCTCTGTTTAGTGAAGTTAAGCAGAATCAGAATTGTAGTAGGTATTGATTAACTTCTTCCTGCACTAAGACTGCAGTGCTGCCAAATGTGCATTACGCAGTTAACAGGGAACATCAAGGGGGAAGATTTGTGCTGCTTGTTCACAGAAGGACTTGGAATGGTCCTTCAGACTCTGATGCCCTCAGTGGTGAGTGAGATGGCTGATCCCATCCTTGGCGGTGCTCCATGTCTTTGTAGTTCTCTTGCCATCCTCTTAGCAGCATAGAAAGGTAAAGCTAAGTGTAATCTGTATTGGTACGTGCTCACACTGAAGTGTGATCAGACTTCTGAAACACTGATTTTCCTGCGAGGATTACACCCTTCCTGATGACCTTTTTTAAAGGTGACAGTCTAAAATATTTCTCCTGATGTGAATTTTTGGGCAAAAAGCTCCAAAACATTAAACAGAAATGTCATGTTCTTCTTTGAAGGTGTACTTCTTTCTCGAGGACCTAATTTTGCAAGCACAAGGAGTTTCCTTACACCCTGTGAGAGGCTATTGCTACTTTGTTAGTTACTGCCCTGTTTGCTGGCCTGGGCTAGAGTAGAGGTGAGGAATATTTTGGGACCCTGCACACCATGGGAAGAACAGTAATTGTTGAACTGCAGTATGATTTGTGTCCATGCTTTTGGGCAATTCAGGCTGTGTGCTTCCCCAGTTTCTGCTAGGGCTGAAAGGCTACTGGTCTGGCTTTGTATGTGCAGACAAAAGCAGTCTTCTACAGGGTAGGGTGCATGAGGTGCACACCTGCTAACCTAAGTATAAATAATGAATTCTTGTTTTTGTTTTTTATATAGATTTGTTCGGACCGTGCTACCGTTTTCTCAGGAGTTTCAGCGCGATAAGCAGCCTAATGCACAGCCACAGTATCTCTATGGATCAAAGGTTGGATGTAATTCCCTTTATCTTTATGGTTTGCTAGTGTTTAAACGTATCTTTTTTAATTATAGAAACCACAGTATATGAAAGTTATTAGAAATTAACTGAAATACATTTTGTGTGTATTTTAAGTTGAACATACACTTTTTTAAGACTTTGCTGTGAAGCTCACCATATATTTCAGCCAAAGTGCAATTGATTAGTCTGATGGTTAGTCTTACCTGACAAAGCTAAAAATAAGCCCTTCTCTCAACGACCTTGCATTGTTCAGTTGCTTATAGTGGCAGAGCAGACTCAAAGATTAATTACTCATCTGGTGAAGTGAGAACAAGAGCCTGTCTTGGGTGCAGCTCTCCCTTCTTACAGTGATGAAGACTGTGATGACAGAAGAAAAGGGAATAGATAGGAAAAACGCCTTCAGATGTTGTCTGACTTAAGAGGAATATAGAGTCTGACCATCTTAAAATACCAGATACCAAACTACTTCAATTATTTTTTAAAAATATGTAGTGTTTCTTTGGCAACTTTAACCAGTGAGTTCAAACTCATTGTGATGAACTTGGTGTCCTGGCCATCTCAACTTCTGTATTAGTATTGTATTTCTTGCTTTGCAGTTAGGAGGGCTTGGGAGGTTTATGCAGATTTTCAATAGAAGTGTACACGATGTGCAGTCACATACTCTGTCCCTATGGCAATCCCCAGTACTGAGGTTGGAAAGGAGCTGATGTGGCTGACAAGTTGGAAGAGTACTTGGCACAAGAGAACAGCTGTGGGCTACCCAAGTGACCAAAGGCAGCCTGTACTCACAGGACCAATGCTATGCTCATGTGTGATAGATTTGTTCTCCCCGATCACTGCAGATTTATTTTCTCATTCTTCAGAATTATTACCTGAGTCTTAATGACAGTTAAAGGCATAGTGCATTAACATATATGTGCATTTTTAATATCTAGTCAGAAATATTGATCTACTTCTAACAACAGTAAAAACCAGCAGTGCTATCTTCAGCAAATCATTTGAGACTATATAACAAGCTGTCACTCTAAATTTCACAATGTTTTCTTGGGTATCAGGGTGGCAAGCTGAAGTATGGGAAAGATAAATGAAAATATAAGGATTAAATTAAAGGATGGACAATAAAAAAGCTTAAAAGTTATTTATTATTATTTAAAATATGTACTCAATTATACATCTAATTTATACAAGTGTGCTGTAAGTGTTATGGCTGACTTCTTTCAATATCTACCTCCAACCTAAACATGAACATAATTAGTCCTTGTCTTACTGTTATTTTCTACACATCATATCATAGTTATATGGTGCGGTTTCAACCCTGCAGTGTAGGTTTTCAGAGCTGAAGAGATACCTCAGGGGTTACAAATTTCAGTCCTAAAATATCTGCTGCATTTGTAAAACTTTTGTGCCTTTAAAATGTAAAGGAGATGGAAAAGGATTCATGTGTCTTACTGTGGAATGTAACAGCTGACTGTCTGGTCCTGTGAATAGTGTTTTATATAATTGTTCTCCAATAAGGAACAGTAAATTATAGGAAAATGGGATTTTCTTACATTAGAGTTATTGTGTTCCTTACTATTTTAGGAATTGACCAGATGCAGTGTAGAGCAAAAACCTGACTGCATTTCATAGAGATTGCTAACTTAATTTATCTAAGTGATGATGCAGTGGGGTGAGTGACAGAAGATTAACTGGGGAACACTTTATTTATCAGTCAGGTTACATTATTAAAATGAGTTTAGTAATTTCATGCTGAGAGCAATACATTTTCAGAATTCCTGATCATTTTTCTGTATGAGCAGAAGCAAAAAAGGGGGAGGATCCTTCCTTGCATTTCTGGGGCAAATTTCCCAAGTACATAGGCCATATTAGAAAATACTCACAACTCTCTGTAGTTTTACATTTTAACAGAGTATATTTTTATTCTTGAATGCAATGTATTTTGAAATTGAAGGTATCTGAACGGAGTTTTTAACATTTCTACTGTATATAGTCAGTAACAGAAAGGAATTCTTACAAGATGGAGGCTTCATATTCTAGCATGGGATATGATTGCATGATGTTATTCTGTGTAGTACATAGCCAGGCTTGTTATGATGCGTGGAATCCAGACTCCACAACTAATTAAAGTTGTAAAGTAGATATGTTTAATCAGCCGAGGTGCATGGGGGACTGTTCCTCCAAAGGCATGCACACC
The DNA here is from genome assembly GCA_013397175.1 of Platysteira castanea. Taxonomy (NCBI): domain Eukaryota; kingdom Metazoa; phylum Chordata; class Aves; order Passeriformes; genus Platysteira; species Platysteira castanea. The sequence continues at coordinate 871,689 of VYXC01013167.1, forward strand.
CTCAACGGCACTCGGCTTGAAATATATTTGGTTACAAGTTACATATACATTATATTATGCAATATGCCTATACATATTCATTATCTGTCCCTGCTTCATATTATAATTAGCTGAAAAGTCATTAGCATTTTAATATGCCTGCGAACTGCTGCCTGGTGGTCGTGGGCTGGGGTCTCTGGGATGAAGTAAGTCTTCCTCAGGCTTGATCTTTTTACCCCGCTTCCTTGCACATGCTCTCTAAGGTTCTGGTCCAAGTCCAAACTCCAGGGCTGGTTCTAGCTGGTTCCAGGATCTGAAACCAGGACCTGGAGTCACGGTCTCTACCCCTTATTAATGGCCCCACATCCTCCCCCTTCTGCTTGGAAATCATAATAGGTATGGAGTAAGCAATATATGTTATCTAACAAGCAGCTGCAAAATTTAGCAATACCAGTAATGCCTACAATAAGCAATTAACCCTTAAATCGTAAACCCCTCTGTATCAGTTACAGAGCACATCCTTGTTTACGTCCTTAACAGTCACGTTATTGAATTGCCTCCTGACTGGGTACTAATGAAATGTGGTGTAGCTATGGTTTTGGGTTTTTTTTTAATTCTGTCTTTTTTGAGTTCTTGAACTCTTTGAGATATTCCGGTGAGCACTTGCATTAATCCTATAGCCAAGAAATACGACTTGTGTTATTGGACTCTCTTGTTGCTGGTTAGTTTGATATTTTTTGTCATTTGGGTGTTTGGGGTTCTAGGGGGATTTTTTTAGCAATGCATGGTGTTTATTTAGGTCAAGTCAAGAGTATTTTGATTTCTTGTGCATATGTAGACTCACATATGTGTTTTGCACTGTAATGGCTAAACCCCTTCTGTGCAGAAGCTTTGCCATGAGCACCATGCCTTCCTTAATAGTAACTAAGGAAATTTTTTGTTTGTATCTCAAAACGTTCACATATTCCCAGATATTTCTAAATGGATCAAAGCACCTGGTCTATATTAATGTGTCTTGATACTTAGCATAGAAAGTTGTAGTAGCATTCTCTTTAGCACCTAAAGTTTTCTGAGTGGTGTCTTCATGTAATTAGCAAAACAAAAACCCACAGATACAACTTACTTCTTCTGGTTGAAACGGAAGCAGAGCTGTCAGGTGGGAAGCAGCCAGCCTGCAAAAGCTTGTTAGCCTTGTAAGTGAGCTCCATTTCTCTAAAAGCTTGTTGAGCGTGGTCATCGAAATACCTTTAATCAGGTAAAGTATGTGTAGGATTAATGAAATTAATGCTAGCAGGTTGAAATTTGGCAACATGGGGTGGATGTATGAAATATTTAATAATGTACATATAAGAAAGTATCGTTTCTGGGGACTTGAACTAACTTCCCATGTTAATGAAATACCTGGTTTTATAGAGGTTGTGTAGACCAGAATTGAAAAGCTTTCTTTCTGTCTTCAACAACATTTTCCACATATTGTCATGTTTTTATGTCTCCAGCATTTTGTAGGTGCTAACTAATTTGTTTTGTGAAAAAGACATGTTTGAAAGGTAGTTCTCACTGTGAATATAATGGTTTTTATCTACTGTTGGTGCACAAATTAAAATCAGTTTGCACTATGTTGCAACTTGTTATCAGTTTGGTAATCACTTAGAATGTTTGCCCCTTAATAGACAACTGTTAAAACTGAGTGATGAATTACCAAATCTAATACAAAATTGCCAGAATGAACCTGAATTAATCCGTAATAAAACTTTCTCAGCAAGACACACAGAATCGTGTAGCTCTGCGAGCATGCGATGACGTGAGTTTTTCAAAACTAGAGCAGAAAACAGATGACACTTTGCATGCGCTGCTCATTTGCAGCAGGTGCGAGATGGTCCATTGCTTGTGAGATGATATAAATGTTTATCTTAGTAGTGCACAAGAAACTCTGTGGGTGGAATGGTTTTATATTTAGAGAAGGTAAATCCCTTGGGGAGCGCTTCCATGGTAGCTCTTTGCCTTGTCAATCGGATATAGACACGCCTTTTTGGATATATGTGTTAGTGTACAAATAACAAAATGCAGTAGGTGAATTGCCTTGAAACTGCTTTAAGACTGAACTGCTCCTTGTTCTCAGTATGGAGTGTACATGCGTATGTAACATGAATGTGTGTAAATATATGTATTGGACTACCTTAAAACCCTCATAAAGAAATGGACATGGAGAGAAGTAAACAGGTTTCCAAGAGCCCAAGATGTTGGCAGAGATTGACTGTGTGTCTCTTGGCTTCATCCCTGTAACATTAAAATCATCTTTTTTTTTATGAAAACCTAATCAGAGAAAATCTAATTTGATTACAAGATAATTTTAAAGCATGTTTTCTGTCCTCGTTACCCAGGCACCCCTTTTTGGCAGTAAACCTGTTGTGTTGGCTTCATGCTCTGATGAGGGTTTTTTCAGTGCCTATTTCCTGTAACACCGTCATTTAAAACAGCAGTGAACTGTTTATTCTCACAGTTTAGTTGAGACTGATGTGCAAGACAAAGGAAAACGTGTCAGCTGGAGGAAATGCTCCGCAGCAGGTGGAGAACATGTTATTGCTAACTTCACACAATAAAAATGCCTTTTGAAGTGTTTTCTAAAAGTCATTCTCGCCCCCGTTCAGCAAACGTTTCTGTGTGTCATGCTTATTCTACTCAAATAAAAAAAAAAAAAAAAAAAAAAAAGAAGATTCATCACACTTATGACAGCTTCTTCCTAGCACTCTGAGAGTTGATGCATTTCACAAGTTGTTGCAATTGTTGTCAAATTAGAGTAGCTGAAAAGGTCCATTACCTGCTGTGAAATATTCATGGGGAGCTCTTGCCAAAATTGCACCCCCCCTTAGCTTGCAGGGCCCGGTGGTGAAGGATGGCAGGTGCCCAGCCAGCAGTTCTCCAGCCTTCACTGGTACAACCGAGCTGTGTCAGTGAGAGCTGACTTCACACATACACTTGTACCAATAGCAATTAAGTGTCTGCAGTCACAGTGCACCTTTCTTCCTTAGGCGTTATATACAGCAATACTAAGATTTATTATGTTTTTATGGAACACAAATGCACTTAAGAGGTTTAAAACAGGGTGACTTATACATGTAAATCAGACAACACTTGTCACATTGTGAGAGTGAACAGATTTCTGTCCGAAGGACCTTGGCACTTTGCCATGAAGCTCAAGGCAGAGTGAGATGATCAGCGAGTTTTCTTGTTACAAAAATAAAATGCATTTTGGCATGTTTTCAATATTTTGTAAAACACATTACACAGAATGTAATGTGCAATTGGAAAGAAATTTGCAGCTGATTAATGTGAGTTATCATTAAAACTGAAATGGAAAGAGAAAAGGAAGGGCCAGGAGCTGCGTCTTTGAATTTCATTTCCTCTGCGGGGAGCCACTGGCCCATGGAGCAGAAGGTAGCTTGTGGGGGGTGCAGAGGACTGCGAAATGTGATAACACAGCATATTTCCTTAATTAGAAGCATCCTTACAAAGCCGGTATCTTTCATGTATTTAGACTGAGGGAAAATAAAATGAATGAGGATACAATTAAAATCTTGGTGAGTTTAGCTTACATTCTGAGACTGACCTCAGTACAGATGGGAGGGATGGACAACACCATGGGCAGTGAAGTGTGTAGTCTGAGTGTAGTACTGCTTGTAGTGTGTGGTTTGGGAAGCAGCTGGAATTGTCAAGGTAAAACTCACACTGGCAAACGACTGCACTCTGTGTGTATGTTCCAGTTGCCTATAGTGTAGCAGTCGGGGTTGCCATCTGAAAACTCCTACTCAGTTTTATTTGTGCTAGTTAACAAAAATTCTTTTTGGTCAGTTTTGGTTACTTTTTATATTTGTTTGCTGTTTTAGACTAAAGGAAAGCAACCAAAAGATCCCCTTGAAATGTAAACCAATTACTTGCTACATGCTTCATTTTTAAATAGTGGAGGGTATCTGAAGTGCTCACTTCTTGGATGTGTGAACCTTTGCATATAGGCTGTTGGAAAGGGGTGTGACGTCAGATGTACAGCCAGGAGTGCTGTGGCAAGCAGTTGGAGCTCCCTGTTGTGAGCACCAACAGTGCACGTGATGTGTTTGAAGTAGTTGGGGGACCATACATAGCAAAAACCTTCTCCCAGACAAAAGATTTCTAATTTATAGCAGAGCACTGTCCTGTTACTGGGACTCGTTCCTGACTTTTAGAAGATGGCATCATGGGCTCGTTGCACACTGAGGGATTCTCTATGATTGTGGCCAGCTGGATACCACCTGGATGCTTTTCCTCAGCGTCCCGCGTCTGCTGGCTCTGCCTGCTGAATTCCGAGGTGTATGCCACGCTTTTGGTCCATGGCTCCCCGTGCTCTTGTTTGGAGGTCCTGTTCTGCTCTTGCAAACGCTCGTGTCTCCTGCGGCACAGGAGGTGCAGGCAGCCGTAGAGCAGGACTGCAGCGATGATGAGGAGCAGGACGCTGCTGGTGAGCCAGATGCCCAGTGCCAACTCTTTCTTGGTGTTGCTTGCAGATGCCGGGTCTTGTTCCAGCGTGTTAAAAACTCTGCACTGGTCGCTGGAGGGGTTTGCAGACTGGCAGGTCACACACATGATGTATGTTGTGAGGGGAGTCAGGTTTTCAACAACAAAGGAGGAACGAGTGGTGGGCACCCGCTCTTCCTTCTGGAAGCTCTTTCTGGAGTAGCTGGATAGCATGCTGTTCCAGTTAGGGTGGTACATGATGCTGTAGAAGCTGTCGACACAACTGGCCATTTTTGGCCAAATTACCATTGCTGTGTTTCCTGTGATGTTTTGGACAGTTATTCCCATCAGGATGTTGCTTGGGAGTTTTTTTCTCTCTTGATGCTGATCTCCCTGTGGAAAGGGAAGATGTTCTTTGGAGTTAACTGAGAAGCTGCAGCACTGAGGATGTTGTTTGTGTTTCAATTGTGGAGCTCTGTAATGTAGGAATGGAGTTTGTTAGGAAAGTATGCTTTCACTTTGGTACTGCAGCATAAAAATGGGAATGAAAGTTCATAAAGTTTGGGGTGTTTTAAAATGCGTATTTCTCTTCCAAATGAAAGGATAAGCATAAACTTAGAGAAATTCAACCAGAGCTGCTGCCTGTGCAACTGGCCAGTTGTGTCTTGGGAGATGGCGAATTTTTGCAGAATTTGAATTGGGAAATCACTTCCTTTCACATGTTTTCCCAGGTGATTGTAAAGAAATGCAGCAGTTGTTTTTTTCTCTAATCTGTGTATCTTGCTTTTTATGTTAAGTGGCAAGAGAGTGGATGTTGGGGGTTAAATGCCTCTACCATCCACAAATCTTTATTTTTGCCAGTAACAATCAGTTGAAAGAGTGGAATCAGTTGAATCAGTGGAAACATGACCAGATATTATTTTGTCTCCAATATCTTATGTTAGTTTCTTATACACAAGTGCACATAGGAACACCTCCCCTATGAAGACAGGCTGAGACAGCTGGAGCTGTTCAGCCTGGAGAAGAAAAGGCTCCAGAGAGATCTTACAGGACCTTCTGGTATCTAGAGGGGGCTAACAATACAGCTAGAGAGGGACATTTTACACAGGCAGATAGTGATAGGACAAGGAGGAAGGAGTTTAAGCATAAAGAGGGTATATTTAAATTAGATATTAGGAAGAAATTCTTTACTGTGAGGGCACTGAGGCACTGGAATGGGTTGCCCAGAGAAGCTGTGGCAGGTGTCTTGCCCAGAGAAGCTTGTGGCAGCGGTGTTGAAACTAGGTGATCTTTAAGGTCCCTTCCAAGCCAGACTGTTCTGTGATTCTATGATACTGTCCACGTTTTGCTGTTAAGTTGCACATCTGTGGCCACTGCAGCTACGCTGCGGCAGTCGCTGTGAACACTGTACATTGGTGGTATCAGTATCACAATGTTTAGTCTTGATGCTAGTCAGCCTCTTGGAAAAGCTTTCTCAAGCTTAGTGACATACGGCTTTCACTGTATGGTGAAAAAGTATAACCTACCTTCTGGATAAATAGTGGGGATTTTTAAAAATTACTAATGCTCTTTTCTGTTCTAAGTCATTTTATGTAATCCCATAGCCTGTCTGCCCTGAATTTATACTCCTCCTTGTCGTCAATTTGAATTAGAAAATCTGCCAGTATTTTGAGATTCTCAGTATGTGTTACCATTGAAAATAGTGAAAGGAAAACATCTCTTTTCTGCAATTTTCTAAACACATCTCTTAAAGAATATATAATAACAACCAGTGGGTATTTTCATTTGTTTGGCTTGGGTTTTATGCTTTTACTGTTATGATGGTAACTTTTGAAAAAGAGCTTACCTCAGCAATTTAATCTGATTTCTTAGTTTGATCGTCAGTTTCCAGTGGCACTTGTGGAAGTTTTTTTCCACTTTGAAAGTTTCTCCCTTTTTTTATGACTATAAATGCCCATAACAATAATATTGTATTTCATTGTTTATGACTTTGTTATGAAAATTAAATTTAACATTTTTTTAAGATCAGGTATAAAATGTTACATATCCTGACTAAATAACAATTAATTATTGAAAATTCTCCTGAGGAAGAAAGCTTGTGAGATTTGCTCATAATATATTCTGAAATTATTCTGTAATACTTGTATTTTATACTAGATAGGAGACTGGGAAAATGTGTATTATTTTAATGGGATTTAGATGGTAACATTACACTGATAGTAAGAATTCTGTGTCTGTTTATGTATGAAAATTGTTGCTCAAGGCTTTTGGATTATACTTACTGGGAAATGGGAAGAAAAAGATGTATGTTTATTTTCATTACAATGTAAACCCATGGACATGACTGATCTGGGTAGATGCTGCTCTTCTAATTCTGTGGTAGGTGCACCCTTTTTAATACAGCAACAATATAAAGGAACTGAGTTTGCTATCAGATAAACTTATCAAACAGATACATTTTGGCATCTACCCAACTACTGCAGATATTAAAACAGGGTGCATTAGTGAGATCAGAGCTTTTACTTGCTCTTTTACCTTCTCTTTATCTGGTAGATCCCTATTACTTAAAAGTATAATTTTTTTAATAGAACATTTCCTCACACAGCCTGGAAACAATAGTTTCAACAGTTTAATCCTCATAGCATTCTGTAAGTAGAATGTTTGAACTATAATGAAATAACAATAATACATTTCTATTGTTACAAAGCATCAGTCATTAGAAAACACACAAATTACTGACAAGTAAATGTTTGGAAAAGCCATCTGATGTTTTATGGATCATAAAGTCAGTACTTACCGTCACTCCCTGATGGAAATTCCAGAACAGAATTTCTTTACTGCGATGCTGCTGTGAAAATGTTACAAGCACCAAATTTTTTGCATCCCTTTCTACATGAATTATTTCCTGACTGATCTCTGTTTGCCAGTTTGCTTTTTCTTCTCCTCAGATTCTCTGGACTGAATTCTCATTGCTTGGTGATTTCAGTTTTTTTCTCCGATGCTGCTGGTGGCATGGTTTCTTTGTCTCTTCCACTTAAATTGATGCAAGAGCACATCTTGTCTAAAGATACTATTGCCTTGCTTTTCAAAGACCACACAGGGGAAAAAAATAATGTCTTCTCACCCCTCTCTTGCTTGCCTCCCCTTGGCAGTGTGCTGCCTGAGCATCCCTGTTATATACTCTTGTGTGTGGACCAGTGATGCTGTGAGTGATTAATGTTAGCACTTTGATGACATCAGCAACTAACAACTCTTT